>CM059291.1:3692500-3825000 GCA_030340665.1 Neosalanx taihuensis
TTTTATCTGGCCTACATCTTCCTGAGAGACACATGACATCCTGGGCCTTCCTCAGCTCTGATCCACCCTCCTCTCTCACCCTTCCTCCTCTCCTCCCTACTTTCTCTCCCCCTCCCTCTCCACCCTCCTCTCTCACCCCTTTTCTCCTCTCTGTCCCCCTCCTCCTATCCTCTCCACCCTCCTCTCTCACCCCTCCTCCTCTCCACCCTACTTTCTCTCTCCCCTCCTCTCCACCCTCCTCTCTCACCCCCTCCTCTCTCACCCCCTCCTCTCTCATCCCTCCTCCTCTCTCTCCCCCTCCTCCTATCCACCCTCCTTTCTATCCCCCTCCCCCTATCCACCCTCCTCTCTCACCCCCTCCTCCTCTCCACCCTCCTCTCTCTCTTCCACATCCTCTTTTTCCTCCTCTTCCTCATCCCCTCCCCCCTCTTTCATTTCTCCTGTCTGTATCGTGTAGTGTGTTCTGTCCTGTTGTCCAAGTCCATCTTAAATGAACCGTTACCATGACTACACCTCCCCTGCTCCTGGTGGTCATTGCATCACTGCAGAGCTAAACCAATCAGCTTACATCTAACCCCTCTGGCTGTCTGCACTGTCATTGGCTATTAGTGTTGAGACAGGGGTAAATGGTTAGTTAAGATGGGGAGAGGGTATGGGGGGCCAGAGGTGTTGTCCAGACAGGAACCTCACAGGGCCTTTAATGAGCCCCCAGATTAACCCCCCCAGTAGGATTACTGGTTGTGGTGTATGAACTGGAGGGTGGGGAGGGGGGTGCGGTGTCCTTGTACCCTCAAACAGCTTCATCTGAGGGTGACTGGGGAGGGGGGGATTAGGGGGTAGGGAAGTTCATGGAAGCTCTGCTATACTTTGGAACATTTTTTAAATGGCCACTGTGAGGGAGCGGTCTGTTTAAATGTTTGCGGTTTGTGTCTGGTGTTAGTTGTCCCTTTGACAGGTCACTAGTTTCCTGTGTGGATCCTTTACCCTCACTAGTTTACTGTAGGTAGGGGCTTCATTGGTCAGTACAACTTCCTGTCTGACAGTGACTTAACACTATAGGCAGAAGCAGAGTAGCATCATGTACTTAAGCTGTCAATTTACCGGACATGGAGAGAGGACATTAAGAGGAAGTCAGCTATTGGTCAAATAAATATTTAAGCAGTACGGTAAGTGTTTTTTTTTTTTTTAGACGGACATGCATACAGTCAGACAGACAGTCATATATGTGTACAGTCAAATATATAGACATATTATAACTCCTTTATCCAGAGTACAAGACAGCATTGTAGTTAAATCGAACCAACTGCACAATATGAAGTCACTTTTATCACCTTTCTCTAGCAGCGCCTTCCCACGCACACACACATTTGAACAAACGCAAAGGAATGCACAAACACACACAAAGGGATGCGCATACAAAGACACACACACATACAAAGGCAAGCGCAGACACCTGGGCGCACACACACACACACACACACACATGCTCAGTGAAAGTCCTGGTGTGCTGCCAATCAGCCGTGATTTATTTACACTTCAAAGACGAGTTTGAAACCCAACCTCAGGAAGGAGATGCCAAGAAGAGGAGGAGGAGAAGAGAACGATGTTAGGAAAGAAGAGAGAGATGGAGGGAGAGAGACTGAGAGAGTGGGAAAGAGACAGAGCGAGGGAAAGAGACAGAGAGAGCGAGAGAGAGACAGAGAGAGGGAAAGGGACAGAGACAGAGAGGGAAAGGGACAGAAACAGAGAGAGGGATACAGAGAGAGACTGAGAGAGATGGGGGGAGGATGGTTAGGAGAGACATACAGGAAGGTAAGGAGAGTGTTCGGTATGTATGGAGAGACAGAGAGAGAGAGGTCAGGTTCGAGAAATGAGAGAGGCTCAGTGAGACTCAGCCTAAGGGTGTCACTTAGTAGACACTCGTCACAGCCTGCCATGGTGTCAGGAGAGCCACAGGTGTGTGTGTCTGTGTGTGTGTCTGCGTGGGTTTCTGTGTGTGTGTGTGTGTGTGTGTGTGTGTGCGTATAAATGTGTGGTGCGTGTCTGTGAATGTGTGCAGGCTGGGTGTTGGTGTGTGTGTGTGTGTGTTTTGTGCATTTGTAGTCTGTATATGTGTGGGACTACATGTGTGTGTGAGAGGGAGGTTCTAATTGGGACTCATTGAGATGATGAAGAGAAGTTGACACTCTTTTACCCAGAATAAAACATCTTGAATCAGCAAAAAGCCTCACTTCTCTCTCTCCACTGCTCCTCTCTGTCTCCCTCCCCTTCCCGCTGGCTCTCCTCTACCCCCCCCCCCCCACCCCCCCCCCCCCCCCCAACACACACATACACACTTTGCTTTGCGCTTGAACCAGCAAATTGTTTAAAAAGCCCTTGGAGGAAAGAATGTGTTCTACTAATTCTCAAGGTGAGGGAAAGGGCCAGAATGAATAGGATACAAAGTTAAGAGCACTGATTAGTAATGTGTGTGTGTGTGCGCGTGTGTGTGCATGCGTGTGCATGCGTGTGTGTGTGTGTGTGTGTGTGCGCGTGTGCGTGCGTGCTGTAAATGAACCTCACTGAACACCCAGGCCCCAGAGAATGAGTTATATCAGCCTCCATGTTCCACCAGTGCGTGTTCCTCCAGTGCGTGTTCCTCCAGTGCGTGTTCCTCCAGTGCGTGTTCCTCCAGTGCGTGTTCCTCCAGTGCGTGTTCCTCCAGTGCGTGTTCTTCCAGTGTGTGTTCCTCCATTATACTATCCCTGCTGAGTCATCCCTTAACCCTAACTGACTAGCACAGACACACACTTACACACATACAAACACACACACACACACGCTGTCTCGTGGTTGAACAGTGAAGGACCTGATGCTGATTAGAAGTTTCATTTCTGCTTGGGTAGAGGATGAGGCTGGCAGATGGGGTCTTAACACAGCATGAGTGCATGCGTTTGTGTGTGTGTGACTGTGCACGTGCGTGTGAGTGTCTGTGTGTGTTTGACAAACATGAATCCCCCCCCTCAGTCATTCTCCAGCTCTCAAGATTACCCTCTCTCTCCCAGACAGACCCCCTTCCCCGCCCTACCCTGCCCCCTCCCAGCTCAAAACAAGTGCTCCTCATGTGCAGAAACTGGGACAGTCAGTGTTGTAGGCATGTGTCAGCGTTTAAGGTGCATTCATACGGTGGTGTCGGTGGTTTTTCAGGCATATCCACAGGCAGCTAAGGGTGGGGCAGTGTTGTGGAACAGGTGGCTGGTCCTGCTGGGGTCCTGTACTGGGGTGGTGGAGGCTGGTGGATTCCTGGCAGAAGGCCCTGTCTCTCAGGAGGGTGTCTTTGTCACTGCCTGTCTCAGCAGAGATTTTAAACCTGCAGAGTGGTCTGCCAAATCGCCCGAGGGAACACACAATCGCTTCTTCAATTACTCACGCATACACGCGCACACGCACGCCTACATTTGCACACGCGCATGCAGACTAGCCGTCTCGGTCACACTCACAACCACACACCTATGCACACCTTCACTCTCTGTCTCTGTAACACACGCACATTCTCCTCCAACACGCACACAACACACAGGGACACACACACAGGGACACACACACAGCTTCCTGACAGTTTATGTCCATGCTCTGCCAGCCATCCACTCGTTCAACCCAGCGGGGGGGCCATGGGCGTCGCCATGGTGACTGCTCGTTGCAGGACGGTGCAGAGAGAACAGCATTGTGGGAGGAGGACATGACACTGAGAAACTCCGAAGCGCGACAGCAGGACATATGGTCCGCACACCGCAGCAAACTGTCGACAGCGTCTCAATCTCTCACTGTCTCTTTTTCTTCTCTCTCTGTTTGTCTCCTGCCTGTCTGTCTCTCCTCCTGCCTGTCTGTCTCTCTGAGTATATTTCTCCAGCTGCCCCAGTAGAACTGAGCAGCTTTCTAGTCTTCTCTTGGGCCCCTGCAACAAAGCCTTGACCTCCTCAGTAACTCCACCCCCCCTTCGGTTAAGCTGAAGTGGGTTAATCCCTCATCAGTCAGCCCCCGGACTAGCCCATCTCAGATAGGCTGGGGGGGGGGGGGGGGGGGGGGGGGGGGGGGGGGGGGGGGGTGAAGGCGGGTCCAGCTCAGGTATCGCCTGCCCAGTTCTCACAAAGGAAACTCAATCCAGCAGAGGTCTCGCAGACCCCAGCAGACCCCCCCCACCTCCCTGACACACACACATACACACTCCCACCATGATACACATACACACTCCTACACTGATACACACACTCCCAAGCTGATACACACACTCTACATGTAGTACCTACGCACACACATACACCATGTAGTTGACCCTGTCTGTCTGGCTGTATTACTGCGGCTTCTACTTCCTCTGTGAAAGAATGATGTCATCGCAGTCTGCAGTGGTTAGCACGGTTAGCATCGCGGGCCCCTCTCCTCTGCATGCTGACCGCCTCGCCTGTTCCACAGTGGCTCTGTAGCCACCGGGGCACTTTAAGTGAATCTTAATGAGTCCCACCACAGCACCTCTGGAGACGACAAGGTCACTGTCACACAGGGGGACAGGGAGACAGGAGGACAGAAGGACAGACGGACAGGGAGACTGGAGGACAGGAGGACAGAAGGACAGGAGGACAGGAGGACAGAGGGACAGGGAGACAGGAGGACAGAAGGACAGACGGACAGGGAGACAGATGGACAGGGGGACAGGGAGACTGATGGACAGAAGGACAGGGGGACAGGGAGACAGGAGGACAGAGGGACAGGGAGACTGGAGGACAGAGGGACAGGGAGACTGGAGGACAGAGGGACAGGGAGACAGGAGGACAGGAGGACAGAGGGACAGGGAGACTGGAGGACAGAAGGACAGGAGGACAGATGGACAGGGGGACAGGGAGACTGATGGACAGAAGGACAGGGGGACAGAGGGACAGGGAGACAGGAGGACAGGAGGACAGAGGGACAGGGAGACAGGAGGACAGAGAAGACAAGAGGGACAAGGAAACAGGTTGACAGATGGACAGGGAGATAGGATGACGGGGAGACAGGGGGACAGGGAGACAGGAGGAGACAGGGCTGGAACTCCGTAATGAACTGTGTTGTTGTTTTCATTCAGTATGTTTCTGTACGTGAATGAGCTGAAGTGTCATCAGTTAACACCCTCTCTCTCTCTCTCTGCTCAGGGGCGACATGTCAAAACAGGACAACTGGCCGCCATCAAGGTCATGGACGTCACTGAGGTAAGCTGGTGCCTGAGATATGGTGTGTGTGTGTTTGTGTGTGTGTATGAAAGAAGACCACGGTGAGAGTTCATGTGTGTATCGTGTACTGTGTGTGACACGGAAAGTAAAAGAGAGAAGGGGAACAGAGGGTGACTGTGTGTGTGTGTGTCTGTCTGTCTGTCTGCTGTCTGTATATAGCTCTTTCTCTAGGCTATGGTTTGTTTTGCTGACCTCATCACACTGTCCACCAGAGTGACACAAAATAACTAGCCACGTTTGTTCAGTATATCTTTCAGACATAGACACAATGTTAGCGTCCCCAATCCAACACAATGTTAATGTCCCCAGTCAAATCCCAGAGGGTAAGACTCTAGGTTTGACCAACCTGCACCCCCCCCCCCCCCCCCCCCCCCTTTCAGGCACACACACTCTGGACCCCTGATGTGTCCTCATCACATCCACACTCTGGTCCAGGACAGGCCTCCTCCTGACAGCCTCAACACACAAAACTGCCTCGCTTTCAGCACCAAGTCTAGCCGGCGCTCACTTCCTCATACTCATCCAGAGAATCACTATGTTTTCCCTCCCAGAATAGCCCATGATGTCAGAACAGTGAAGGGAGGGGGGGTGGGGGCTTCTGCAGATCACTTCTGCCTCCTCTGGGAGGTTCGGGGTGGCCTTGGGAGAGACAGAGTGTGGGAGAGAGTATATGTGTAGGAACGAAGCATCTGTGTGTTTTGGAGTGTGTGTGAGTGCGTTTGGAGGGGAGGGAGTTTGGGAAGGATAGGATGAGTGTGTGTGTGTGTTTGCCACAGTTGCGTTTCATAAGCCCTTACTCATATCCGATGAAGTCAGATCCTGTGTGTGTGTGTGTGTGTGTGTGTGTGTGTGTGTGTGTGTGTGTGTATGTGTGTACTTTTAGAGGAAGTGCAGAGGTGTCAAAGAATCTTAATCATGAATGAATGTGCAATGGAACAGACACACACAGAAAGGAACCATTACAGCCGTTTCCTGCCGTCGTCCTTCATGAAGGACAAACACCCCCCCCCCCCCTCCCCCCCGCAGGATTGTGGGATTCTGGTGTCTTTTCCTCCAGCGATGACTGAAGCATTGGACCACAAAAAAAACGCTGTTTAGTCAAAATAAAGTCAAAGAAAAACAGTGGTCTCGCTCTTGTACGTCGCTTTGGATAAAAGCATCTGCTAAATGAATTAATGTGAATGTAAATGGTTGACAGCCATCTCACCTATTGTCAAATACAAGTATTTATTAGGCTGTATACCTTCAGTGGGAATGAAACATGCTACGTTGAAGGGAACCCTAGCTAGGAACAGAATGACAGTCAGAGGGGAGGATGACAGGCAGACAGAAGGGTTGACAGGTACACATCACCGGGAACTGAGGTGATGAGGAGGAGCAGGCTTGAAGGCTGTGGAGTGGAAACTTATCATCCTCTCTGTCGCGGCGTGTTGCTAATGTAAACAAGCTTCCTTGGAGCAGCAGCACAGACAGAACACACAGGGAGTTTTGCCGTTGCTTTTTAAGAGGGTGATTATCTTCCAAGCGCAGCCGTTCGTAAACAAGCGTTCCACTTTTGCCCGAGCGCCCGGAACGACCGTTGGAGATCTTGTTGACTTTCGAAACCGATTTTCATCCTGTGCCGTGCTGTGATTGGTTCGCAGCGGACGCCTGTGGTCACATGGTGTTGTGGTGCTCGTTCAGCAGCAGTCCTCCAGGCTACGTGTCTCCTGGCCCAGAGGGCCGTGCGTCTGGTCTGCTTTACAGCTCAGCAAAACGAGGACGATCCTCTGCTCTCTCACTCTCTTTCTCTCATTCTTTATTTCCCTTTCTCTCTGACTGTCTCTCTTTCTTCCCCTCTTTTTCTCTCTTTCCCTTTAGTCATCTCTTCTATTTCCTTACCCTCCTTACTAATCTCTCCCTCTCTATTCCCTCATTCTTTCCCCTCCTTTGCTTTTTTTTATCTCTCTCTCCCATCCCTCTCACCACGCTAGATATTTTTTCTTTCTCACTCGCTTTCAACAGGCACATCTTAGCATATGTTCCCTGACCCACATTCCATTTCCTGTTTTACTCGCTGAAAGAGGGAACAGAGAGAGGAGGCGACTCGGAGGACGAGTGATGGGAGGAGGGAAAGGTAGATGGAAGGAGGAGAGACAGACACAGAGACAGAGAGAGAGAGAGAAGTAAAGCAGGCAGAAAGATGGTTAAAGAAGAGGAGCGTGTTGTTCTCCTCACGGCAGGTTCAGCAGAAGTGCAGTGGGATTATGGGAGGGGTTTCGACGGTCCTCGCCTCCCTCCTTTATGCTCTGCTGCTCCTCTCGTCCTCTGTTCATCACACTCTCCCTCTCTCTTCTCTCTCGCTTGCTCATTGTCTTACTCTATATTTGTCTTGTCAGTTGCCCACCCTCTCGCTAACTCAATTTCTCTCTCTCTCTGTCCACTTATCTTTAAGCCCCTCTAACTTCTCCCTCTCCTATTTCTCTCTCCATCTTTATGTCTCTCTGTTTTTCCATCCCCAGTTCTGCTTTTCTCTTGTGCTTCAGTTCTCTTCTCTACATCTCTCCTCTCTCTCTCTCTCTGAACTCGCGGGTGTTCACTCATGCTCGGGGGAAGAATAGCACAAATCTAATATCCCTTTACAGATGGAGGTGTTTAGTGTTACATCATGTTCCAGTTGTCCACGGTGTGTTCGTCTCAGAGGGTTTTCATCATGTTTGGTGTTTCATTAGACCTGCCTTCTGTGGACATCTCTCCAGGGCAGTGCGTGATGGCTGTTCCGCCGTGTGATGTTAAAATCAAGATGTCCGCCTCCATCCCCACCATTTCACAAAACGAAGCGACAATGAGTAGCTTTAGGATGGCTCAGGTCCTGTTCCTGGGGAGTGTGAGAGAGTTAGTGACACAGAGAGAGAGAGAGGGAAAGAGGGAAAGAGGGAGTGACAAACTGCCAATAAAAAATGCTGAAGAGAGAATAGGTGAGGTAGAGGAGAGAGATGATGTCATTGCATGAGTGTCTCCTTGGCTGAGCAGCTGTAACCTAGACCCCCCCATGCCTCCACACACACACACGCACACACACACACACAGAGACCTTGTCCCGGGGTGTGTGTCTGGCCATGTGTGACAGATTACTTTGAGAACTCCTGTGAAACCCGATGAGGTTTTATGACTGTGACACGAAAAAGGTATTCAGGTCTGACGGACTGACTGCTTAACTGTCTGGCTTACTGACTGACTGTCTGCCTGGCTGCACAGCACATTTCCAAGTGTTGATTTAACACCTGGACTGTTCCTTTTAGTTATTGAGTGTCTTTATAGTACAGGGCCACTCCAGTGACACGGACCTCTAGAAGAACTCCTGCTGTTAGACAAACACAATTTGCTGTGTCTGAATGACCCACCCCAGATGACCATTGGACATCAGACACAGTCTTAAAGGTCAAAGGGCACATTCTTGACCGCTCTCACGACCTCCTCAGGAGGTCTATGATGTGGAGGACCTGTGTGCAGCCAAAGTCACAAGGCCCCCATTCACACCCAGCCTGTAAGCCTCCACACTCCACTCTGTAAGTCGTAGTGGAAAAAAAGCATGACATGAATGCATTATTAGGATGAAAACACTGTCCGGTTAACCTCAAAACTCCCCGCCGCAATCCATGCAGTGCCTTGCCCGTGTGGTAAATCATTCAGCCCCGGTGGCCCAGCTTATCTCCTCCTGGTGGGCCGAGGTAAACATCCTGTCAGACTAGGGGAGCGAAGGGAGGGAGCGGCGGACGCAGCGATGCGCCGTAAATGTCAAGGATTGGACACGAGGAGGGAACGAGAGAGCGATGCGCAGCGTACATCGGTTCATTCCCTTTTTCCTCGCTTGTCTTGATCAGTCTGTGCGTGTTTGTGCGCGTCTGGGAGCGTTTGTGTGAGACAGAAAGAGAGTCTTTTATTGCTAGCTGTTTACAATTCTAATGGTGCCTTGTGTTATGACTACACTCTCCGCAGACGTGTCATACGCTGTCACCGATATACTCACCAAATGGTGGAGTTCTCCTGATGTGTGTGGCGGAGGGGAACTTTATTGTTATTGTTTTGCGTTGAAGCACAATGATGCCCTTCAAATTGTTCGTGTGCGTCTGGATGTGTCTCGGCCTCCAAGAGGGAGTGAAATGTGTGTGATCGTTTAGGAATCACCCCATTACCTCGTGGAAGGACTTTTCCTCCCCTCCAGGGCGATGGGAATTCGTTCACTTCCTGTTTTCATTCTTTGTGTGCGTGTCGTTTGTGTATTCCGCAGGATGAAGAGGAGGAGATTAAACTGGAGATCAACATGCTGAAGAAGTACTCCCACCACAGAAACATAGCTACCTACTATGGAGCCTTCATCAAGAAGAGCCCTCCAGGACACGACGACCAGCTCTGGGTGAGACACAACACACACAAATACACACACACACCGACACACTCACACAGACAAATAGCCACACACAGACACACGCACAGACAAATAGACACACACAGACAAACGCACAGACAAATAGACACACACACAGACAAATAGACGCACATATACAAACAGACACACACACAGACAAGGGAAGAGCGAGACACAGAGAGTTATGTGCAGACCCACAGATAAAGTGAGAGATTTATCTCCAGTATGTTGGACGACAACGTACTGTAACATATAGAGAGAAAGAAAGAGAAGAAAATGGAGGCCAGGTAGTAGGCCCCTCTGTCTCTCATCTCAGCGCGTTTTCACAGCAGTTTGACTGGCTGAACTGTCACTGGTGCAGTGTGTGTTTGCATTGACCACATCTCCCTGTGTCTCTGCAGCTGGTGATGGAGTTCTGTGGCGCAGGCTCCATCACAGACCTGGTGAAGAACACCAAGGGCAACACCCTGAAGGAGGACTGGATCGCTTACATCTCCCGAGAGATCCTGAGGGTGAGTTCCCACCCTCGCGTCGCGTGAGCCCAGAAGCTCGGCAGGTGCATGCTGGAACATGTAGTCTTACGAGCGTTTCTCTGTGTTTCCGCAGGGCCTGGCTCACCTACACGCCCATCATGTGATCCACCGTGACATCAAGGGTCAGAATGTGCTGCTGACGGAGAACGCAGAGGTCAAGCTGGGTGAGACTCTCTCCTATTGGTTCCTTATCCTGGTCCAGTGAACAACAGTGCAGCAGCTGAAGTTAGAGAATATAAGACACCAGCAAACGATCAATGGAATAAACCAATCTGTTTTGGATTCTCTAAATAAAAATTCTCTAAGCTTACTTAGAGAATGACTCTCTAGGGAAATACTGGTTTTGAGCCATTCAAACTGGTGCTCAGGTTCAAACTGGTGCTTCACTAGGCTGCTTATACGTGCTTATAGTGTTATATATTCCTATCCATGTATAGTTATTGCCTACTTTTTAGTTTTAATCTCTATTTAAGTTCCTTATTTGTTCTTTGTGCCATCTTGCCACAGTAAATTCTGTGTTCGCGCAATTTACATGGTGATAAAAGAATTCTATACCTGCTTAATTGATTCTGACTGGTTCTCTGTGCTCCAGTGGACTTTGGTGTGAGCGCCCAGCTGGACCGGACAGTGGGCCGCAGGAACACCTTCATCGGCACGCCCTACTGGATGGCCCCCGAGGTCATCGCCTGTGACGAGAACCCAGATGCTACCTACGACTACAGAGTAAGAACACGTGCTACACACGTGCATGCTGCTGCACACACATGCTACACACGTGTGTACTCATCGTGGTGTCTGTCTTGCAGAGTGACTTGTGGTCTTGCGGAATCACAGCCATTGAGATGGCAGAAGGAGCTCCTCGTAAGTCAAACTACCATCTTCCAGGTTGCCACAGCGAGTGCCCTTGTGTGCACACGCACCTGGAATTTCAGTCCCGCTTCGGTCAATCGGTATGTTTTGTGTTTTGATCTGTGTGCGTTTGCTCCTGTCTTCCAGCGCTGTGCGACATGCACCCGATGAGAGCGCTCTTCCTCATCCCCAGAAACCCGCCTCCTCGACTCAAGTCCAAGAAATGGTGGGTGCCCTGAGGTCCACATCATCCCCAAACTATCTGATGCACTGTCCAGCCATCTTAAAATAACACCTCCCTCCCTCCTGTCCTCCTTTCCTGTCCCTCTCTGTCCCTCTCTGTCCCCCCCTGTCCCTCCCTCCTCCAGGTCCAAGAAGTTCTTCAGCTTCATCGAGGGCTGCCTGGTGAAGAACTACACCCAGCGGCCCCCCACAGAGCAGCTGCTGAAGCACCCCTACATCCGGGACCAGCCCAACGAGCGGCAGGTGCGCATCCAGCTCAAGGACCACATCGACCGCACACGCAAGAAGAGGGGGGAGAAAGGTGAGTTTAGGGGGAGGGGGAGCTGCTGGAGTCACTGCTGTAGCCCTCCAACCATAGTTTCTCACTCCAATAATGTTCATCATTATGTGTGAGATTGGACTATTGAATGTAGCAAGCCTAATAGCAGATTTATGCGCAATGAGTGAATTTATTTTGCAAATAATGATCATATACTTTTCCTCTTCTTGTGTAGATGAGACGGAATATGAGTACAGTGGCAGCGAGGAAGAGGAGGAAGAGGCTCAGGAGCAGGAGGGCGAGCCAAGGTACGTTGGTTAGCTCTGATAAAGCTAGCATGCCTTTGTACTGCAATCTGGCTTACATGAGAACAAGGGGTGTTACCACAAACTAGTTTAGGCCTACTCACTAACATGGGTCTATAACACAAACTAGCTTCCATGCTAACATGTATCTATACCACAGACGAGCCTACTTGCTAACAAGGGGTGTTATAACAAACAAGTTGACATACTAACATGGGTCTATACTACAAACTAGCTTTCATGCTAACATGTGTCTATACCACAGACGAGCGTACACACTAACATGCATTTACACCATAACCTAGCTTAGAATCTAGTCCACACATTAGCTCACATGGTAACAAGTTATCTTACATGCTTATGTTTCTGAGGCTTCCCACAAATCGGCTACAATGCTAATCTGCCATCTTGCATGTCAGACAAACGATGTATGTATCTTTACCACTAACTCTTAAATATCTTCCACGCTAACAGCAGATCTGGTCTGCCCCCAACACAAACAAGCTAACCTACCAATAGGCTTGCTACAAGCTAAAGAGTAAGCGCTAGCTCCTGTGCCCCCTGACAGCTCCATCGTGAACGTTCCGGGTGAGTCCACCCTGCGCCGAGACTTCATCCGTCTGCAGCAGGAAAACAAGGAGCGCTCGGAGGCGCTGAGGAGACAGCAGCTCCTGCAGGAGCAGCAGCTCAGGGAGCAGGAGGAGTACAAGCGCCAACTACTAGCCGAGAGGCAGAAGCGCATCGAGCAGCAGAAGGAGCAGAGGAGGAGGCTGGAGGAGGTACATGAGCATGTGGTCCGGTCTGACACACTCACACACACAAACACACACACACCCAAATGTACAACAGAGGAAGCATCACGTGACGTAACCAGGGGTCTGTACTACAAATTTGGCGTTAACGAGGTAACTTCAGGTTGAATCCAATACCTGGGGTTAAACCTGAAGTTACCTCGTTAACGCCAGATCTTGATTCGCAGTACAGACCCCCTGCTGTTTTCTGTTTTGTCATAAGTGTGTGTGTGGGCGTGTGTGTTTAGAGGTTTACCCTTAAGTCTGTTTGTTTGTATTGGCTAGATATGAGCATGCTATTCTGTTTGTAAACTCTCTTTTATTGCCCTGCCCCTCTGTGTATGTTTGCAGTAGCCATTAGTACTGCAGAGTATCATGTGTTTCCAGCCCTATCTCCTTCTCTGGGGCCTCGCTGCTCTCTAATTGGTCTCTTATCTCTGAGGGGAACTGGGAGCCCATATAAGGCAGGGAGGGCCACAGGCTCATGCCCATTACCTTGCTGAAGCTGGGCCGGATGGAGCATGACAGCACTCCATTTCCATTAGCCATCTATCAGCAGGGCCTTTCTGCAGTGTAGTGTTGTTAGTGTGCATTAGATCAGTGGTCTTCAACCCTGGTCCTCAGGACCCACTGTCCTGCATGTTTTAGATTTTTCCCTGCTCCAACACACCTGATTCTAATGCATGGGTCGTTATCTAGCTCTGAAGAATCCTGGTAAACGATCATGCATTAGAATCAGGTGTGTGGGAAGGGGGAAACATCCAAAACATGCAGGACAGTGGGTCCTGAGGACCAGGGTTGAAGACCACTGCATTAGATACTTGTGCGCGTCTGTGTGCGTCCTAGTTTGTGTTCCCCTCAGCTATGTGCAGGTATCCTTCTCGTTTACGAAGCTAGATATTTTGGCTTCTGTTTGACACGATTCAAACCAAAATATTCCACCCCCAGCCGTCAAAGCCGCTCCCACAAAACTAGAGTAATGCACACTGAATGCACGCTGCAGTGTGTGCAGGTCGGTAGGTAGACAGACAGGAGGCCCATCCAGTTGTTAGTCTTTGAACGGTCTTAATGATGTGCCGTGTTTATTACAGTTCGGCTACGCCCACAGACGTTGGATTGATTTAATGTTACTGTCAAACCTTTAGATGTATTGGTGGCTTTCAAAATGTGAACATTGTTTAACATTACATAGTTTAAACAAATTAGATACCTGGCCTTTAATGTCTGTGCTTGTCAACTTTAAGAAAGATCATCGCATAGCCGATCTGCAAAACACAACCGCTGACTTTTCCCAACATAACATTCCCTCCTAAGCATGTCAGCCCAGCCATCAATCATACAGTGGAAGCTTAGGTGAACTTCTCAGGCTAGTTTACCAAAAGCTGTTTGGTTGAAATACCACAGAGCATGTGTGCTCCTGTTAGAGATATCACACATCTGCTGCTGTACAAATGGATAAGTAAGACAAGCTACTGCTTGATGCCTCCAACACTTCAGCCCCAAAGCTTCAAACGTACGTCTAAACGGCCATGGCAGGCTTTAATCTGTCTGATTTGTGCATGTCGCCTCCATCAGAAGGATGGATTAAATCGTTTAATCATAACCTCTTACATGAAATATTGACACCTCGGTGGTGCTAGAGGGGAACTGTCCTGCCCATCAAATGGTTTTGTGCACATGAATAATTCCAATATTAAACGTAAATTCAGTATGTTATCAGGAATTAGATAACCAGCCTAGCCAAGCATCAGTAGTCAGGCTGACAAGATAGCCAGCCTTTCCAGAGTCTAGCCTATGTTAGCGTATTTACAACCGTGTCAAAATGCTACCTCAGTTTAGCATGTTTTACCCTGCCCATAAAGAGGAGGAATCAAATAAGCTTTAGCATTGGTGCAGCAAGATCTTCCTCCAAATAAACTTGAAATACAGAGAGAAAAAGTAGCCTAGCCCAGATTAGCATGTTTGTAATCAGGAGGCCGCTCCTGACACCTGCTCTCTGGCACCCCGTGTGGCCGCCTACAGCAACAGCGGCGCGAGCGGGAGATGAGGAGGCAGCAGGAGCGCGAGCAGCGCCGGCGGGAGCAGGAGGAGAAGAGGCGCATGGAGGACATTGAGCGCCGGCGCAAAGAGGAGGAGGAGCGCAGGAGGGCGGAGGATGAGAAGAGGAGGGCTGACCGCGAACAGGTGAGAGGGTTGGAATCTGTTGTAAACCACCTGTACTGTTACCCTGCTGTTAACCATACTCTTCTCTGTCCACACAGAGAGACTCACATTCGGTCTCACTTCAATGGTCAGTTGGTATTTCTCCTATAGGAGAGGATTTGGGTTCAGAATGTTTAAAGAGAATTGTCAATCGGTGTGCTCTGTTATTGTGCACAGATGGCCCAAGTAACTGTGAAACTGTAACAAAGAAACACGTGTTTTCAAAAAAATTGTTTGATACTTATAAAGTACGCCTCGGTGACCTTGTGCCTCATCCTCCTCCTCCCACTCATCGCTGATTGGCTGTGCCTTTTGATTGACAGGAGTACATCCGTCGTCAGTTGGAAGAGGAGCAGAGGCACCTGGAGATTCTGCAGCAGCAGCTCCTCCATGAGCAGGCCATGCTACTGGTGAGAACCTCTCTCTCCAACCTCGTCTTCCACCATCCTTAGCTTTCCTCTCAGTCCGTCATTTTCAAACCGCCTGGGTCGGTTGTTGTGGAGTTAGATATGTAGTTCTGTATTATCTTATCTATGAGACATGATCTTGGACTTAGTCTAGACCATGATCACCATAATCATAACTCATAATCTGTTTCAAGGGACCGGTCATTGGGTTTATGGTGGCAGCTATTGTTTGTGACTTGCTGGGAAAGTTACGATGTTTACAGTCCCCAGGTGATGATGTCATCAGGAAACGTCGTACAGGAAGACCCGGGCTTCCCCTGTTTTTCTGTAATGTTGCAAATTCTGTTTGTCGGCTGGGGGTTCCGGTGACTGTGTTCAAATGACTAAAGGTTTCTGCTCCTTTCGAGGTCAGAGGGCATTCGTTTATGAGAGGTTGTGACTAGTCATATCCCTGCCTCCCTGGATAGTCTGCCAGTGAACCTAATTGGAATGAGCAGTACAATTTATGTTGCCATTCAAAAGCACTATGAAGTAAATTCTCAAAGCTGCACGACTAGGCTCAAGGCTGTCTCAATAAGTCACATTTCCCGTGGTTCCATCTTTTGGGCGGTTGCCCACCCCACCCTCCACTGCACCCAGGAGAGCAAATGGCGAGAGCTGGAGGAACAGCGTCAGGCCCAGAAGCTGGAGAAGCAACTGCGGCTGGAGCAGACCTACCTGCTGGCCCTCCACCAGCCTCTAGAGAAGAGCCCAACTACTCAGCAACACATCAGGGAGTCCCCTCAAGATCCAGGCTTAGGGTCCACTAGGTGCCCGCAGAACCGAGATGTGGATAGGACCAGGTCCCAACTTGGCCTTGAGTCGGATAAGAGCAAGGCCTCGCTGAAAATGACCCCGGAAAGAGGTAGTTCTCCCCAGAACCCAGATCTGGAAAGGACTAGGTCTTCACATGTCGTGGAATTGGATTGGCTGAGGAGCTTGGAACAGGCCAAAGCCGCCGTGTCGCACACCCATGGACCTCAACAACCCGCCCCAGACTATGAGCCAATCAGAGAGGTGAACCCTCCAGCTTGTTGCTCCGCCTCTTACGGAATGCTGCCTGTTCATTGACTCTGCTGCCGGAGGCGTGGCCTCCGTGGGTGGGTGTGGCTGGTGTGGGGCTGTGGGCGGTGGTGGTCTTTCTGCTGTCTAAGACACATCTTCAGGCTCTAAATGAGGACTGCTTAACCTTCTCTTCGGAGAGCTTTCATCCAGTAGTTTGGCTCCACCCCTAATCTGGCACCCTTGATTCTAATACATCGCTAGGTGTTAAATTGAATGGGGTTCGTTTTAACTGTGGGAGCTGTGTGGAAAGGGAAGCCCTGCCACTGATGAGGGAGAAATCTATTGTTCTGGAAAGACATCTACGATGCTTGTGCTAGTTCAACATCATCCAACCTCTTTACATAGAACTTTGAGACTAGAAAGTCGTACCAAACATCATTCATATCATTTAAATTCCGTGTTCTTCTGTAATGTGATGATAATGGCTAGTGAAGTTATTTTCTGGGTAATAGAGACCTCTGTTGTTAGAAATACATACAGCATCATGGGAACATCAAACTGCCCACTTGTATATGCCCACAGTAGCATTGTGTACAGGAACTTAAGTGCTTCATTGTCAGTAACGCCTCTGACATGTAAAATCCTCAGGATTAAACCAAAGTTGAAGGTTTTGATTCAATTACACTTAAGGACTTTGTCAACGTTTGTCATGGTCACAGATTCTTCATGACAGCTGCTTAACAGTTGTTAACTCTCAGCGTTGTAAACCAAAATGTTTATTGGCTAACAACTATTTTGTCTGGCATCTCTTTATGATTCTGTTATTTATAAGGGGTTATGTGCTAAGGTGTAGTCTTAACGTAGTCATGTTCTTGGTTAATATAGTGAATGATTTTAATGATATAGCCTTTCATTAATGCTGTCACAGTACAACTTTGCCATCTCCTATCCACATCAGTCAGGATACCACACTAAATCATACCAAAGATTCCAGCTATCCCCCCTCGTCTATCACAAATCCTTGTGAATGTCATTTAAAGGGTTTTCCAAGTCGTAAAGGCAATATTGTTTATCCTCAAATCTTCTTCTTCCAAGGGGAGAGCTTAATGGGGGGCTAGTGTCCTTGCAAGGGTACCTCTGCTGTTGTAATCAGCCTAACCGGTGTCTCTCTCCCCAGTGTTAATAACCTAGTCAGATAAAGAGCTGGCTCATTAGGCTGCTGTGAGGTCCTGTTCCCCCTAACTGGTGTTCTGCTGGGCTCATTATCGCCTGGAGGGAGACAGGACAGACCCAGGGAGGGAAGGAGGTGAGGGGACGAGATGAAGCGAGGGTGGGAGGGAGAGGGATCGAATATAGGGACTGAAGGATGAAGGGAGAGAGAGAGAGGAAGAAGAGATGGTTGTAGGCAGAAGATGAGGAATCATTATTTTATTTTAAATTCATAAGGACTGCGAGCAGTTGGTTCTAGTATTCTACTAGGTGATATAGATCTACGTATGGATTTCCGTTCCAACAATTGCGCATGACTACCAGGTTGGTTAAATCACAATGGTTTATAATATGTAGGAGGGTATCAAGTGTTTTATTATACCCTCTCTGTGTCACATGCCTCAGATGGCATTCTGAGCAGATATGGTTGTATTGATGGTTTTGTCAGATGGCTCTGCTTAAGGCCAGACTGTGGATACATGGTTGGTGCAGTGTTTGTATAATTGAGACACTCGGGAAAACAAAATCTTTGTTCCTTTCTCTAGAGGTTTTTTTTTAAGCTTCAAGTATTTTCCTTTTTGAATAATTTTTCGCGTTCAGTCATTCAAACAATAAAAATAAAGTTTCTCAAGCATTGCTAGACAATGATGTCCTTTAACAAGCAATTCACAGGTGTCTTAAAAATAGGGCGAAAGCGTAAAATCACCACACCAGTTTGCACTAAACTTCTGAAATTTAGAAGCAACCTATGACTTTAGTCCTGGGAACTTAATTTACAATGCCTGTTGGTGTGTGTACTACCGGATATGCCGCTGCTGTGTGGGTGAAACTAACATGGCAACCACCGAGTCTACTCACCCCGTGACTGTCCCCGTGAACCATGACCATGCAAACACACAGAATGAACACAAAACATAAAAAAACTAAAGTCTCTACAAACCACATAAACCAGTTTGTGTGTGTCGTCTCCAGGCCGACGAGAGGTATCGCAAGAACATCCAGGGTTCCCCCCAGGCTGCCCTTCCCAAACAGCAGCCCCCGGTTCCCCCTCGCTCCTCTGAGTCCTTCTCCAACGGGAACCCCTCCGAAGCTCCAGCCATGCACCGGCCCATGGAGCCACAGGTAACTATAGCGACCGGGACATCCCTTGCTGCCTCTTCCCTTTAAGACTTCCTGCTCAACTTCCTGTTCCTACCAGGCGTGAGGACGTCCGCAGATCTGTGTTTCTTTCACTCTGTCATCCTCAATGTTTTGCTGTTTTTCTACAGGTCATTGTTCTGTTAACTGTCTAATCTAAAGTTGTTGGTTATTCCTGCCGCTGCGCAGCTGCTGTTCTAGCCGGCGTCATGCAGAATGTTGATGGAGAAATTGCGACCGCAACACCGCCCCTTGTTAATGTCATTTCTTCTAATCCTTCACTAGGTGCCTCAAGGTTGTGTCACAGACAGCTTTTTACAATGTAAAACCTTGCCCAACCTTGCCCACACTATGTTGGCGTGTGAGCGTGTTTGGGTGTGTGCGTAGGCGTGTGTGTGTGTTTTTGACCCTATGGTGGTTGGTTCAAATGGAGAAGATAACCTTTTGAAGGTGGCTACATCGTGACTGTGTGGTAACCACACACATTTTCAAGTTACTCCGGTGACTCAGAGTGAATTACTCATCGTTTCGTAGTGTGACTAAAGCAAGCATGAGTAATCTCAGTACGTTTGGAACATCTCATGGTGATTAAATGAAAGTGGTCAGAATTCAGTCAGGATGACGCACCGTGACTCATCTGCTCATTTTTACCTGATATCATAGTGTAAAAAAAAGAAGAAAATAAAAAGATCAAATTATGCAATTGAGATGCTTGTTGACACAGATTCCTTACGCTCTATACTAATTTGTATCTTTGTGGGTTGGCTTAAGGGTATTTGCTGATGGATTTGGTTGCAATTAGAGATTTGTTCCGTGTCAGGATAATGTTGTGTCAGGGCATAGAGAAGCACTCTAAAAGCACTTACAAAAGACTGATGGGAGGATCTTCCAGTTCCCCGGGGAGTCGTTGAAAGGGTGCATGCATGTGGTTATGTGAATGGTCTTCATGCATGCTAGCCTGATGGAAACACATGCCTTGTAATTCATTCACATTCACAACACCACAGATGACCAAGGTTTGGGAGCCTCAGACTGGGTGGAGCCTAAATACAATATGTCCATGAACCAATGAGAAAGCTCAGAAGTCAACCCCAAAGAGTTCCTATTGGCTTACAATATCAAATCAAATCAAAATGTATTTGTGTAGCCCTTTTTACAAGCAACGTCACAAAGGGCTTCACATATGCCCTTAGAACTGCCCCTCAACCAACCTAAACCCTCAAGGAAGATGAGAAAAACTCACTAGGGAGAACAAATTGAAAAAACCTTGGGAGGAGCAATTCAATACTGTATATTTCATTATAGTATATTTATATATATTTTATTCAATACAATATTGACAGCTCCGCCCATTTTCGAGGCTCCCTGATCCTTCAGTATCTTGTCACTGCTTGTGTTTGCTGTCCTGTTGTCTCACAGTGTTTGCTCCATCCATTTCTTTCTCTGTCCCCCGAATGACCCCCCCATGTGCTCTCTGTCTCCGGAAGGTCCAATGGTCCCAGCGGGCGGCGCTAAAGAGCAACGCTGCCCCTCCCCCTGCCGTGTTACGCACGCAGTCCTTCAGCGAGCCTGTGGCTCCTAGCTTTGCACAACTCCACATCCGCCCCCAGGACTCCCACCATCACCATCGCCCCGCACAACCATCGCAGTCATCCTCCCCATCCTCCTCATCGCCCGCACGCTCTGACCCGCAGCCACACCCCCAACCTAGGGTTACACCGCATGATCCGGCCCCCTCAGACGAGGCCCCGCCCAGGGTAAGGACAGGCTCCGCCCTGACGTAGATCCGTAGTGAGATTAGAGCAGAGCTGCGCAACCCTGCTCCTTGAAAGTCACAGTGTAATGCTCCAACCCCCCCCCCCCCCAATTAAAACACACCTGATTCTAACGACTGGTTGGTTGACTGGTTGAGTCAGGGGAGTTCTGATTGGAGCCTTGACGTGGGTTGCAGGACAGCAGCTCTCGAGGACCAGGGTTGGCCAGCCCTGAACGTCAATCGTAGAATGTGTCTGAAATAGCTAGATGTCTTTCCATTACCAGACACTCCTAAATCCTTGCTCCCTCAAGTGATGTAATATATGAGCAGCCAAAGCTGATGTTTCCTATGAAATATACATTAAGCGATCATCATTACTGAAGTATATCTGGGTTAGTATTAAAGGCGGTCAGGCGGTTAGAGCTTCTGGCCAAACCCTCACAGATCTAAGTAACATCTGTGTTATTATAACAAGCACACTTTCACATGCACACTCCTCAATAAAGCACAGATTGCGGTTAGTTGTTTGAAATACGTTTTGGCAATTCAGCTGAGAAAACTGAACTGGAGATCGTTATTTTTCTCAGCCAGGTATGTCTCAGAAATGATTAGCTCTTCGAAGGTCAAGCGGAGAGCGATGTTGGAATGTAAGATAGAACTATTGAACAACCTATCTGTATTCAGAAGGTTTTTCTGCCAACTTGAGTTCTTTAGCATTGTTTTGATGTTTTAGAAAGGCCTACGAAGTTCGAACTCCCTCTCCCTTTAGTATGTACAGTATGTATCAGGTCATTTGTTTCCTGTGAATGGCCGTGTAATAGCCGTCCTTCACTCGCCTGGACTGTCTTTGTTGGCGCCTACATTCCCTTGGGGTCGTGTACTGAGGGACCGCATGTGCTCTTAGCTGCACTGCTACGCTCTTGAATGCTGCCCCAACCGTCTCCCAGTACTCACACACACAAACACACCACAACACAACACACACGCACACAGACCACAGTCAGCGCAGTTACAGGGCAGACGCTGCACTTGCATGGGCTGTGCAGGTACACCATGTACTACACATCTAACTTTGCGTCAGCCGTCCATTGGACAACTAATGACCCTAACCTCGTGTCTGTCTGCCACTGAGAGAGAAGCGGTGTCGTGGTCAGGGGTTGAGAACGTCAATATTTGGTGTGTCCCCCGTTTCTGGGACGTGGAACCATCACAGCAAGGTTGTTGGGGAACGTCAGGATGTTTGGTTGCTGTTGGGGATGTTTTAGGCCGGCTTGCTGGTTTTAGGTTGTGTTCCAGTCGCTATCATACACACGCGCGCTCTGAGAGCGTGTGTGTATGAGCGTCATGTCTCTGTGGAAGGTTCCGGTGAGGACCACCTCTAGGTCTCCAGTGTTGACGCGTAGAGACTCCCCTCATCAAGGCAACGTCACGCCTAGCAACCAGCCTGGGCAACGGAACGCTAGCAGGTACCTTTACTACTCTGCATCTCACACATATTTACACACACCTACACCATCTTTGTTTTGAACTCTCGGTTTGTTCGCTTGCTTTCTCCCCCATCCCTCCTCTTTCCTCTCCATCTGTTCTTTACCCTCTAGATCAGGGGTAGGGCACCCTGGTCCTCGAGAGCCATAGTCCTGAAGGTTTTGGATGATTCCCTGCTCCAGCACACCCGATTCTAATGAATGACCATTATGATCATCCATTATGATCATTCATTAGAATCAGGTGTGCTGGAGCAGGGAAACATCTAAAACTGTCAGGACAGTGGCCCTCCAGGACCAGGATTGGACACCCCTGCTCTAGATGCTCACCAGTGCCCTGAATGTAAAACACTCCACAACACATCACTCTCTCACTCTCTCTCCATCTGTTCTCTCTCTTCAGTTGTATCATGGTCTCTCTCTCTGGGTGGGAGTGGTTTATGTAACAGTCCTATCTGTCTAACCCTTCACACCGAGCGCAGTCGTCTAACTATGATTTGGTTTTTCACCTCCCTCTTGTACCTGCCACCTCCCCTATCCCTCTTCACCCTCCACCCACCTCCTCTCTTCTCCCTCAACCCTCCATTTCCCTCTCCCCTTCTCTATCTCGCCCCCTCCTCCCTCCCACCCTCTCTCCTCCACCTCCCCCCACCCCTCCAGTGCTGCAGAGCCCCGTCTGCTGTGGGAGAGGGTGGAGAAGCTGGCCCCCCGGCCGGGGCCGGGCAGCACCAGCACCAGCGGCAGCGGGGGCTCCAGTTCCTCCAGCTCCAGCGCCTCCAGCTCCAAGCCTGGCTCTCACACAGGCTCAGGAGAGAGGTTCAGGGCCCGCTGTGAGTCTACAGAGCGCTCACTCTCAATGCAAGCCCTGCCCAGAACGTCGCACACTCAGGCTCCACGGATCATCCACACACTTAGATCTTAGCGCTGGGTGATGGTTCCAGCCCAGATGCATGCGCAGATACACACACTCACAGCACACGCAACCCACTGTACATTCACAGCGAGCCTAGTCTGCGGCAGTTATTATCACATCATATATTTTCCGCCCATACTTTCACACCTAAGTCTCTTCCCACAAGAAGACAGGTTTCCTGGAGTCTATATTTAACAGTGTCACATCCCACATACTGACTACATATCAGTACAGGAGCTTTGCTCCTATCCAGGCTAACACCGGCTCCTTATCAACACCTGAGATGTTTCTTGCTAGGCTCTAGCCTGGCTAATAGCAGCTGTTTCTGTGGCTCTGAATGTTGTGCCCTGTCATCCCCTCAGCTTCCTCAAAGTCAGAGGGTTCGCCCCTTCATCGCCCAGAGCATGCTGGGAAAAAGCCTGAGGAGAGGAAGGATTTGGTCAGGCCTAACCGACCGGCGGTGAGAGTTTGGCGCGTCGTCACCGTGACTTAGCTAGTGCGCTAGCTAGCGTAGCACAGTAGCACACTAAGTACAGTAGTCAAGTGCGCTTGCCAATGCTCTCTACAAACAGCGTTTCATGGGGTTCGTTTTTTGATTCTTTCTTTTTTCTGTGTGTGTGTGTGTGTGTGTTTGTGTGCGTGGATTGACGCCATGGGGTGATGTCATGTGACCCTCTCATGTGATCCCCTGTAGGGAGATGTGGTAAGCCTGTGTGCAGTGACGTGTTTTGTATCCACTGATCTCATTGGCTGAAGGGTTTCCGTACTAATGGCTTGCTCTCTCTTGATTGGCCAGCGTGGCCATCTTCTACTCACGCTTCTCTCTAACCCTAACGTTTCACTTCTTCATATTTCTAAAGTCTCTTTAACGGTTTTCCACATTCATGATGTCGGCTTCTATCCTCGTCTGTTAACTCAGTAGCATTAACCTGGCTCTCCACTGCAGCTCTGGGCACTGTGGCATTGATGTGCCACACTCATCATCCCTTCTCTCTCTCCTCATCTATTGGCTTTGCTACTCACTGGCCGGCTTCCCATTGGCTGGTGCACCTGTGTGACCTCACTTCCTCCCTAGCAGCTACCTGCTTCCTGTATTCTGCTTTTACCTCCCTCGCAAGTGGCTCAACTGCAAGTCCAATCTTGGGAAAGAATTGGACCAATGTTTGAATGGCCAATGTTTTTTTTACATGGACTTTGACCCTTGAACTTTGACCCCCCCCCCTCCAGGATTTGACAGCCCTGGCCAAGGAGCTGCGTGCGGTGGAGGACGTGCGCCCGCCTCACAAGGTGACAGACTACTCCTCCTCCAGCGAGGAGTCTGGGACTACCGATGAAGACGATGATGAAGAGGTGGACCAAGAGGGAGGGGAGGAGTCCACCTCAGGGCCCGAGGACTCCCGTGCTGTGTACGTAGGGATCTGACCTATGACCTTTCTCACCTCAACGCTCACACCCTCAGTGACCTTAGATAATCCTGCACAGGTTTTAGGAAACCAATTTACTTCATACATGGTTCGATTAAATAGATATACTTTACAGTTACTAATAACGTTATATGTATTGGAAAAAAATACTACTTAAGTATTTACATATACAACATATCCACAAAGTAAATATAATTGGATTTTCCTCTCGCTTTCCCTCTTGAATCTTTATCTCCCTTCAGCTCCACCAGGCTGAGTAATGGGGAGACCGAGTCGGTGAAGACCATGATCGTTCACGACGAGGGGGAGAGCGACGCCTCCATCAAGCCCTGCAAAGACGGCACACTGATCGTCCGACAGGTAACCATGACAACCGAGGGATGGGGGGGCGGTCGGCCGAGCCCAGTATCGGATACAGCATCCACTTCCTCGATCCCTGCATCACCAGTCTCTCATTCACTCCCTCTTGTTTTGCCACTGTGTTTGTTTGGTATCGTGTTGGTCTAGTTTGGTTGTTTCTTTGTTTTGAATTTGTGTTGCTGGTGAAGAAGGATCCGGATCTAGGTCAGATAGGAGAGGGTGACAGAAAGTCATTCAACAGAGAAACCACAGACAGGAAGTTGTATGAAGGAGCAAGAATAGACCCATTGTCAATATCCGCCAACTGATTTGTTTTGGATCAACGCAAAAAAAAAAAATTCTCGAAAGAACCATGTTGTAGAATGGATCTAATCCTACAGGTGATATTAAGAAAAATAAATAGTTTAATCATTTTTTAACAGACTAAAAATAGACCCTATAAAGATGCGGTATTATTTATGATAATGGTATTATTAGTCAGGTGAAGTTAGAGACAGAGCTTCTGGTTGCTAGCTTCCCTTCAGGCAGTAGCCTCTCTCATCAGCCTCCAGACCCACAGTGTGCTGCTCTTCTTACTTCCAGAGTGCAGGTGACAACAAAAAACAACAGGTCCCAGTCCCTGGCCCCATCCACAGCAGCCCCGGGGCCCCAGGGGGCCCCCCCAACCCTGGCTTTGTCCCCAGCCTGGGGCTAGTGAACCACCACACCCCTGGTGCCCCCCACCACCATCACCACCACCCCCCCAACGGCCCCCACCCCCACCATCACACTCCAGACCGGAACGGCTTTGCCGGTCGCATCCACCTGCTGCCGGACCTGATCCAGCAGAGCCACCACTCCTCCCCCTCCCCGTCCTCCTCCGCCTCCACCTCCCCTTCCTGCTCAAGCCTGGCCAGCCCCTCCTCCCCCCAGAGCCCCCTGGACAAGCTCACCCTGCTCATGGAGGTACGTCCCACCCCTGTGCCCCTACGTCCCACGCCCTTACACACACACACACACACACACACACTCTCTCTCGCTCTCTGAAGCAGACACTCCGTAGTCCTGGGGCTGAGAGCAGCATGGGGATCTTTGCTCCTCCTCTCTTCAAAACACTGAACAACTTAAGGACGATCATTTCAAAACCTTCATGTCATCATTAAAGAAAGAGTCCACTCAAAAACAAATAATTTTGAGTGAACGTGTCCTTAAATGGAGACATTAGGCTTTGAAATGGCCATCCTGAAGTTGTGACTGATAAGGCTAGCTTCCTGTTCAGCCCTGGGTGTGGATGTTGGTAACAGTGCCCTCTACTGTTTCTTCCAGGGACAGCCTCTCTAACTTTCCCTCCTCTGTCCCCACTCTCTGTGCTCTACTACCAGGCCTGTTCCCCCTGTTTCTGTGCTCTACTACCAGGCCTGTTCCCCCTCTCTCTGTGCTCTACTGCCAGGCCTGTTCCCCCCCTCTCTCTGTGCTCTACTGCCAGGCCTGTTCCCCCTCTTTCTGTGCTCTACTACTAAGCCTGTTCCCCTTATCTCTGGGCTCTACTACCAGGACTGCCCCCCTCTCTGTGCTCTACTACTAGCCCTACCCCCCCTCTTTCTGTGCTCTTCTATCAGGCCTGTCGACTCTCTTTCTGTGCTCTACTATCAGGCCTGTCCCCCCTCTCTCGGTGCTCTACTACCAGGCCTGTCACGATGGTCATGCCAGTAAAAGCAATTTCTTTGATCATTTTGGCGTCAGCTTTTTCTCACCAGTGCCAATTTTTCTCTCAGTCTGATAAGATCTGTTAAGATTTAAAGCTGCTGTTACTAAGAGTATATTTATGTATTTACTGGTTTGGAAAATGCTGTTCTGCCAAACTCAAAAGGTGTGTTTCTGTGGGCTTCAGCATTACCTCTTCTTACACACATACTGCCCATCCAGACTGCAAATGTCTAACATACTCTTTCGCCGTTGTTGCGCTCCGCCATCGTATGACTTAGAGACACGCCCCCTGGATATACCAGCTCATAAAAGATGTGCTTAGGATCATAGTGGAGTAAGTTTGAAGAGCCAGCAAATATTTTTCGACCAGGAAAGTACACTACTTATGATGTATGTGATTTATTGTTCCACATTTTCTGGAACTTTTCATCCCTCCTGCCCCACAACTCTTGTTCTGCCTGTTTCGAGTCCCCTCCATCATTTTGTTTTTGCATTTTTCCTTGTATTCGTATATATATTTTTACCCCTTCGTCGAAATGCCGTTTTGTCTGCATGCACTACATTTATACCTCAGTTCCTTCCTGTGTTTGACATGCACATTGAATGTTGGTATCTGTAGTTTTCTTGGTGGATTTTGTAGTCCAGTTTTACTCATTTCTTCGGTAACATTACAGAACGGTACTGATTGTGTCGTTGTCTCCTCCCAACATGGGTTCTGTCTACCTGCCATTGCAGAGCCAGTCAGCCAGCAACACCATGCAGAAACACAAGTCGTCGTCTTCCTTCACCCCCTTCATCGACCCTCGCCTCCTGCAGGTGTCTCCCTCTACTGGCAGCGCCCTCAACAACATGGGTAAGTTGTAACCTGTCGTCCTTCACAACCCAAGTGCTCCTGTTTTAAGATGATGATGTCCATGATGATGTTGTCCATGATAACAGAAAGACAGGGAGAGGAAGGAGAGAGAGAAGGAATGCATGGTTAAAAACAGAAAGAAAAAGAGGTTACAGAGGAGATGAGAGACTAGTAGAGAGACTAGTAGAGAGACTAGTAGAGAGACTAGTAGAGAGACTAGTAGAGAGGTTGAGAGAGCCCCCCCTCCCCCCCCCCTCCCCCTCCCCCCCCCAACAAGAAACAAAAGTAAAGTCAGTCAAACAATTTGGCTTGATTTTGATTTCTAGTGTAGATCAGACCTGATGTTACCCCTAACCTGTGACCTTTGCCCCCCACCCCCCACAGCATATGGGAACGACGCTCGGCTGGCGGAGGCTCTGAGGGCCGACGCATCTCGTAAGGGCTCCGTGGTCAACGTGAACCCGGTCAACACGCGCCCTCAGAGCGACACGCCCGAGATCCGCAAGTACAAGAAGAGGTTCAACTCTGAGATCCTGTGTGCTGCTCTCTGGGGTGAGCAGGGCTTGTCTACAGTTTACAATTGCTAATTTAGAGTTATCTTGTATATATTTTGTCCTTTAGTAATTACCGAAGCTCCGTAATGTTTACCTATACCATAGTTGATGCGTGTCATCCTGTTATACCAGTTGTGACCACTGTGTGGCAGTGGGGGACTCTGGCGTAATACAGTGCTCGACATAGAGAATAACAGATGAAGATAATAATGTCATGAATAGAAAACAACTGTGTTTGAGAGGCTGCAGCAGGCAGGCATTTTCCACACGGCCTCATTAAGCACCAGTGTGAAGGTTGGCTTGACCGTGGGGTGACCGTGACTGTGTGTCCCCCAGGAGTGAACCTGCTGGTGGGGACAGAGAGCGGGCTGATGCTGCTGGACCGCAGCGGTCAGGGGAAGGTCTACCCTCTCATCAGCCGACGACGCTTCCAGCAGATGGACGTGCTAGAGGGCCTTAACGTCCTGGTCACCATCTCAGGTACACACACACCTGCAGGGACCCACACACACACACACACACACACACACACACACACACACACACACCTGTACACACACACACCTGTACACACACACCTGTACACACACACCTGTACACACACACCTGCAGAAACCCGCACACACCTGTACACACACACCTGTACACACACACACACTTGTACACACACATCTATACACACACACCTGTACACACACACCTGCAGGAACCCACACACACCTGTACACACATGCCTGCAAGGACGCACACACACACCTGTACACACATGTCTGCAGGGACCCACACACACCTGTACCAACAGACACCTGAACACACACTTGCAGGGACCCCCACACACAAACCTCTGCACACACAGACCTATACACACACACACAGAAACCCACACACAACTGCTGGAATACATTCTCATATGTCGGAACGTACACACACCTGTCTGTACACACACAAAATGGCGGAAACACACTCATCTCTTCGTACACGCTAACACATTGGTACATGTTCACAAGCACACAAACACACTCCCCTGCACACACACGCATCTGTTGGTGCACGTGCAAGCACACATGCACACCAGTGGAGAGACACACACAAACATGCTCATCCACACACAAATACGTGGAGACACACAGATCTGAACACACACACGTGTTCACACCCTCGCAGCACCACAGCATCACTGAGTGTTGTCACAGATTTCACAATCATCATTGGAACACATCGGAAGTTGGGCAAGCCCCCATTCAGCAGCAAGAAACGTCACACGTGTCTCAAACAGGCTTGGTTACACACAGCAAAGCTTTCCATGATGTTAGCACAGTGAGACACACACATTTGACCATCAGTGAATGTGATCTGACATCTAAGATCAGTTTTTGAAACTGAGAAACTAGAGAATGACGTAATACCGCTGTATTGCACCAGGGGCACCGTCCACTGTAAAGCTAAATCTAACCTTTTGATATTAAAAGTAAAATGATATAGACAAAGTTCTATAGAATATGATATTATTGATTATTGACTTTTTAACATCATTACAGGTATACAAAAATGTATGTCAGTGAAAAACACTGTTTGCTGTTACAATAAAAGGTCAATACTAATCAACTGACAATTAAAAATAATAATTTAGCTACATGCAATGTAATCACATGCTAAACCGACAGGATCTCTTGTTTGTTAATATGACCTACATTCACTAGCTGAAACTTCCATTGTGTTGCAGCTATAGTTGTAAAAAGTTTAAAGGTTCATGTATTCACCAGCAGCAGCAGTTATCTTTGGCAGTGTTAGATACCATGTCCTTCTGTAGAATTTCAAGGATTCTTCTTTCCTTGGTATTAGTCTGTCAACCGAGGTTGACCATTTTTGACAGTCTATCTCAGTTGTGGTTTAGAGTGTTGATGTAGCAGTGCAACATGTTAAGAAACCCCTAGAACTGCTTTTTAGTGATACGCAATGACACAGTGTGTTTTACACAGTCATGGTTTGTCTGGTGACGACCCTCCACGATTGACAAACCAAACGTCCTCCTGCTGCAATGCTAGTTCAGGGCCACAACATGTTCACCCTGAGACATGCTCCAGGGCCACAACATGTTCACCCTGAGACAGGCTCCAGGGCCACAACATGTTCACCCTGAGACATGCTCCAGGGCCACAACATGTTCACCCTGAGACAGGCTCCAGGGCCACAACATGTTCACCCTGAGACATGCTCCAGGGCCACAACATGTTCACCCTGAGACAGGCTCCAGGGCCACAACATGTTCACCCTGAGACATGCTCCAGGGCCACAACATGTTCACCCTGAGACAGGCTCCAGGGCCACAACATGTTCACCCTGAGACATGCTCCAGGGCCACAACATGTTCACCCTGAGACAGGCACCAGGGCCACAACATGTTCACCCTGAGACATGCTCCAGGGCCACAACATGTTCACCCTGAGACAGGCACCAGGGCCACAACATGTTCACCCTGAGACAGGCTCCAGGGCCACAACATGTTCACCCTGAGACATGCTCCAGGGCCACAACATGTTCACCCTGAGACAGGCTCCAGGGCCACAACATGTTCACCCTGAGACATGCTCCAGGGCCACAACATGTTCACCCTGAGACAGGCTCCAGGGCCACAACATGTTCACCCTGAGACATGCTCCAGGGCCACAACATGTTCACCCTGAGACATGCTCCAGGGCCACAACATGTTCACCCTGAGACAGGCTCCAGGGCCACAACATGTTCACCCTGAGACAGGCTCCAGGGCCACAACATGTTCACCCTGAGACAGGCTCCAGGGCCACAACATGTTCACCCTGAGACAGGCTCCAGGGCCACAACATGTTCACCCTGAGACAGGCTCCAGGGCCACAACATGTTCACCCTGAGACAGGCTCCAGGGCCACAACATGTTCACACTGACTTTAACCCTGCTAACCTTCCTTCAGGCAAGAAGAACAAGCTGCGTGTGTACTACCTGTCCTGGCTGAGGAACAAGATCCTCCACAACGACCCAGAGGTGGAGAAGAAGCAGGGCTGGACCACTGTGGGGGATCTGGAGGGGTGTGTGCACTATAAAGTTGGTACGTTTCTCTCTCTCCCTAAATGACGTCACTCAGGTTTGATGAGTCCGGGTCAGAGGATTCAACAAGAAATGAATAGAAACGTTGGGAACCTTGTTGTGGAAGTCTGTATTGAAACAGTGCTGCTAAAATGTCCTACATTTCGTAATGAAAACTTCCATTCCAGTCTCCCACGCTCGGTCACCTTAGTTAACGGAATGCCTCAGGTTTAAGTCCCCTACTTCCTGTTGGAATCCCCCCCCCAACCAGTCTGAACTGTCTGACAGGAAATCTACTTCCTGCCCCAATGCTTAACCGGTAGATGGTGGTGACTTGGGGATAGTCCTCACCACACTACTAATGTGTGATAATTTTAGAATTTTTCTGGAATCTACTTTGTGGGTTGTGTTTTAAAACAGCAATTTCTGGCCTGTAAAAATCTGAAAAGAATGTTCCACGTCTGAGTTAAAATTCAACTTCTAATTCTACTTCCGGCTGTATAAGATACAGCATTTTGTATTTTACTGTTATCGAAATTACACTGGGAGAATGGATCATTCTAAACAGAAACTTGCTGCTTTTATCAAAGGTGTGTCTGATATGTTGTTCTATGTCGACGCTATCCTTATAAGTCTGTTTTTGTGTTTCCCAGTGAAATATGAAAGGATTAAGTTCTTGGTCTTGGCTTTGAAGAACTCTGTGGAGGTCTATGCCTGGGCTCCCAAACCGTACCACAAGTTCATGGCCTTTAAGGTGAGTCCCACTTGGTGTATGACTTGGCGTTAGATTAGATTAGATAAACCTTTATTTGTCCTCCAGGGGGTGGAAATTGCAGTTCACAACAGCAGCAGGGTAAAGTATAGCACACAGAGTTGCAGGGTAATATACATAATGACAATAACATAACATTAGCAATAACAATAGCAATAGGCAGGCACGAGGTCAGATATAAAAAATAAGAAAATAAGTAATTTAAGTAGTCCGGTTAAGTAGTCCAGTATAAAAAATAAGTAAGTTGAGTAGACTTATAGACAGTTAATGCACTTGAGGAGAATTACAGTATTGCAAAAGAAATAACTAAGTTAAATCGACATGTAGGCAGTTATTGCACTAGAGGAGTTACAGAATTACAGTATTTTGCAAAGAGTATGATAAAAAAATAAGTTAGGTAGACATATAGACAGTGATGGAGAATTACGGCATTACAGTATTGCAAAAAAGTAAGCAAGTAGAAATATTGCACTTAGTACAGAATATGAATATAACACGAGTATTGCTCGTGAGTGAGGTAAGTAATAAAAGTAAAAAAATAAAACATACATAATGATGCCTCATGACTTATTCCTTCATGAGTTTGGTGTGTAGAGATGCTAGCTTTGCGGTGCTCCAGTCATAAGATGCCTTGCTGAAACTCACACGATGAGTCAACTTACTAATACTAATTACATTCACACAGCAGTGAATTGAGGTTTTTAAGTGACCTACAAATACTGCATATAGTGAGTGCACATAGTAAACACATAGGAAGTAGTTAAATTGTCTTTTCATCTTTTCATACACGTAAAAAAGGTGTACCAGAGCATGTCTCAAAGATACTGTTTGTCCAAGTGGATTTTAAATCCCCTATGACCTTTACCCCCTGCAGTCGTTCGGTGACCTGGTGCACAAGCCCCTGCTGGTGGACCTGACGGTGGAGGAGGGTCAGAGGTTGAAGGTTATCTACGGCTCGGTCTCAGGCTTCCATGCTGTGGATGTGGACTCAGGAGCTGTCTATGACATTTACCTGCCCACACACGTATGTTACACTGGTCTACCTGCCCACACACGTATGTTACACTGGTCTACCTGCCCACACACGTACTGTATGTTACACTGGTCTACCTGCCCACACACGTACTGTATGTTACACTGGTCTACCTGCCCACACATGTGTGTTACACTGGTCTACCTGCCCACACACGTATGTTACACTGGTCTACCTGCCCACACACGTACTGTATGTTACACTGGTCTACCTGCCCACACAAGTATGTTACACTGGTCTACCTGCCCACACACGTGTGTTACACTGGTCTACCTGCCCACACACGTACTGTATGTTACACTGGTCTACCTGCCCACACACGTACTGTATGTTACACTGGTCTACCTGCCCACACACGTATGTTACACTGGTCTACCTGCCCACACACGTATGTTACACTGGTCTACCTTAGCATCCTGCACGCACTATATCAGAGGAGGCAGGTGGCTCAGCAGGTTAAGGTGTTGGCCTCATGATCGAAAGGTTGTGAGTTCGAACCTCGGCTGTGGCTATGTGTTGTTGTGTCCTTGGGCAAGGCACTTCACCCTACTTGCCTCAGGGGGAATGTCCCTGTACTTAATGTGAGTTGCTTTGGATAAAAGCATCTGCTAAATGAGGTATTATTTATATCAGCCTGCTGGCCCTTGCTGTTGGCTCCAGTTGGGCCCCACTGACCCCCCCCTGTCCCCTCAGATCCAGAACAGCATCCAGTCCCATGCCATCATCATCCTTCCCAACACGGACGGTATAGAGCTGCTGGTGTGCTACGAGGATGAAGGCGTTTACGTCAACACGTACGGACGCATCACCAAGGACGTGGTGCTGCAGTGGGGCGAGATGCCCACCTCCGTGGGTAAGGCTGCCGCACACACACACACACACACACATACACGCACACACAAACACTCATACACAAACACACACTCATGCAAACACCCAGTTAATTAATCTTGTACGTCTCACCTCCTCCCCTCCCACCCCCAACGTCTACCCTCTCTCTGTCTCTATCTCTCTCTCTCTATCTCTCTCTCTCTGTCTCTATCTCTCTCTCTTTCTCTCTCTCTCTCTCTCTCTCTCTCTCTGTCTCTATCTATCTCTCTCTCTCTGTCTCTCTCCCTCTCCCTCTCTCTCTCCCTCTCCTGTCTCCCTCCGTCTCCAGCCTACATCCGCTCTAACCAGATCATGGGCTGGGGGGAGAAGGCCATCGAGATCCGCTCGGTGGAGACGGGTCACCTGGACGGGGTGTTCATGCATAAGAGAGCCCAGAGACTCAAGTTCCTGTGTGAAAGGAACGACAAGGTGAGACCTCAGACACAACACACCTGCTGAGACACACTTTTAAACAGGAAGCCATCAGCCTAGAGCAGTGGTTCTCAACCCTCGTCCTCAGGGCCCACTGCCCTGCATGTTTTAGATGTTTCCCCCTTCCAACACACCTGATTCAAATGAATTGTCATTATCAGGCTTCTGCCGAGCTTCATAATGACTCATTCATTTGAATCAGGTGTGTTGGAGCAGGGAAACATCGAAAACATGGAGGGCAGTGGGCCCTGAGGACCAGGGTTGAGAACCACTGGCCTAGAGTAATGATGATCTCCCCACATGACCAGGCTTGTCGAGGTTGTTCGTGGTCAGTTAATAGTTTTGTGTTGAAGGGCTTTCCTTCTGACTAAAACCCTCAGATATTTCTACCAGCCCCTGATGCACTGATGGTCACAGTCAATCCATTCCCTCTAAAATACTCCATTTCCTCTTTTTGTAAATGTATTGCAATTTTGGGGGGTGGGGAAATGTTTCCAAATCTATGTTGGATCTGTTCATAAAAAATTGGTCTCTATGTTTGTGCGCTTGTGTGTGTGTGTGTTTGTGGTGGTGTGTATGTCTGTGTTTATGTGTGTTTGTCCATGTTCCCTCTCCTCAGGTGTTCTTTGCCTCTGTACGGTCAGGGGGATCAAGCCAGGTGTACTTTATGACCCTGGGGCGCACCAACCTGCTCAGCTGGTAGAGGTCAAGCCCCCTCACCACACTGGAACCACCCACACAGCCTTTTTAACTTTCAGTCAACAGACAACAGCCAATCACCTCTGATTCCACCCAAACAGCCTCCTGCAGGCTTGAAACCGGATATGAGAATTGTAAAAAAAAATCTGAGAGAGAAATGTGAAAAAGGGGTGTGGTTTCCCCCCGTTATTAATATGATGTTTTGGTGCTTATGGGATCTTGGGCATGACGGGTTCTGTGGGGTCATTGCCATGGTGACTGCATCGTGACCCCTTAGGTCCTTTGCCCCTGACCCCTGTGTTGGGGCTGCAACTCGTATCCCTGCTACCACTCTCTGTATCTCTGCATCTTTCAGGAGGCCCGCCCCCTGCCACGCCCACTTCACCTTCCGGGGAGGGACAAGGGGCGGGGCCTACAGTGTTAATGCTACAGTATGTAAATGTTTTATTCTGTATGGTCCAATTGCTGCTGCCGGCAGGCTGAGTTTGAGGCTGTCGATCAGGAAGGAGGCGGAGCATGCAAGGGAAGCAATGGCTAGGCTTGGCGCTGTCATGACGACGACGAGTAGGCGGAGTCTAGGTAGCGTTACCGTAAATTTGGTAGCACGAGGGGACCCAACGGAAAGGTGTGTGAATGAGATTAGGACAAGTGGGATCAAGAGGACAGCTTTTTAACCAGATGGACTTCAGAATAGTATTTTTTGAATTATTATTGCCTATGATAAGTGTAACTATGTGGAGTTTAACATGTATTTTACCTTGTTTTGCAAAATTACGCATACACATAAAGTAGTCAGTTTGCTTGCTTTTACGCCCAACCCCTCTGAAAGAGCTGTGTTTGAGGAGAAAGGAGCGCGAGTTGGGGTTTCATCCAAACAATGGTGTCTATGTAAAATAAAAGTTCATTCAATCTCAATGGTAGTGACAGTGATCATGCTTGTCAGTCCATTTGTCAGACATGACACCTCAGCCAAGCTGGAACCTTCCGTGGGGGTCTGGTCTGAGGCGCTGGCACAGTTGTGAATAGATGGATATACGTCAACACGTCTGAGGAGAGAGGGAGGGGATGGTGTGTGTGTGTGTATGTACATAGACCTACAGGCAGGAGAGGAAAGTTGAAGGTGTGTCTGTTGTTTGTAGCAGGAAGGTAACACGTGGTCAGTAACATTCGGTAGTTCAGCAGATAGGTGACGTTTGGTTTTTTTTGGAGATTTTAACCATTTCTTAACATCGTACGTTTAAATGAATGCGACGCACTAAGTGTCAGGAATGTAGATTGGCATAAATTGTTTGGCGGTTTGAGGCATGAGGAATTTTTGTTACTTGGTTCCTTGTCACAGGTGATCTATTTTGATGTTCGATTTCAAGTATTTGGAAAAATTCAGCTTCTTTTTATGTTGTTTAGGAAAGATTCTGACCTCGTGGCTCTGCCAAAGTAAACAGTCCTTTGAAAGCGTTCACCAGAGTTGGAAGCGGTTTGGGGAGTGTTTCTAAGCCTGTGGCTCTGTGAGAGGTCTTCTCACAGCAGCCTAAGAAGCTCTTCACAGGAACCATAGACCTACTTCAAGTTTGAACACAAGGTTAAGGTTTATTAACCAGTACGTGAGCTCTGGCTGCTCCTTCTGCAGTGCAGCGTGCGAATGAAAGATTCTAACAATCGAAGCGATATGTGCTGAGTTTGCCGAGGACGGCTGGGTCCGTGGCGCCGTCGCAGTGTTCTGGCGTAGAAAGACAGAAAGCCACTTTTACTGGCAGGAGCTGTTTTGTTCACCATGTGGTAGTCTGTATATGTGAGGACTATTAACGAAACTCCCAGCACCCCTCCGTGTTCCTGACCCTGTCTACCATAGACATGTTGTCTACAGTACGCCAACTGACTCGTTTCCTGACATGGGAGTTTTTCCTACATTACCCAGGAACCACTGTGACTGTGTTTCCATGGTGATGGGTCATACCATTGGCCCTATCAGGGGGAGGGGCTGGTAAGTGATGAACCATTATCTGAACCCAGTGGTGGACCTACACTGACCAGAAATGGATGTTTATAGAAACATACTAGGAGTCAGTGTATAGAGTATGTAAATCTGTTTGTCAACTTTTCTCTTTTTTTGTTATCAGTGGCTAAGCAGTGAGTGGTGGACTCTATGCTGTTCTGTCAGAGCTTGTGCTAGTGTCCAGAAATAACCCACTCTGTCACTATCATTGCATCAAGACCTTTAGGCGTGGAATATATAACTTTATTCACAAATCGTGGCTATTGATATTGTTATTAACTGACAAAACCGTCAAAAAAGCAGTCGCTTGTTGACAGAAAGTTGAAGATGTGACAAGATGGCAACATTATTTAAAATATAAACATGGTTAGAAACCACTACATCAAAATACATGTTTAAGATCTCACTTGAAGCTTTGTGTATTCTTAAGTTTTAGACTTAGACTTAGAGTTGAGAATCTTAACAATAGCTTTTAGTTGTTTCTATGAGATGACTTGTAATTAAGCGACTGCAGTGGTTTTAATCTAATGATCACTTTAGGTGGATTTTATGTTTACAGAGGCAATGTTTTGATACACTAATGTGCATCATGATATTTATGTTTTACTCAAAAAGCTTATTTTTGTCCATTTATTTCCCTGCATAGTTTTTTTTTCCATTTGCCTGTTTTGTATAAAACATCCTAGATCCATTCAAATAACAAACTGGCAAGGATGAAGAATACACAATGCTGACGTCAGAGTGTTGCCACAGCGTTGTCGTGGCAGCATTGTGAAGTTGTTGCCTCCAGCGCTGATTGCAGGTGTTATCTCTCCAGTGTTTCTGCTACTCTTGCCCATGTCCTCTCCGTGCGTGACAGGAAGTTCTCTATGTGTATGACAGGAAGTCCCTATGTGTTTGACAGGAGATCCTGCTTTTTTTCCTGAAGGTCTTTTTTCTTTGAATAAACTCTAAAGTAATTTAAACCTCTCGGCTGTGTCTCTTCTCTTGCAACACTTTTGTAGTGTTTCCTGTCTAAATGTTCTTAGTCATTGCTCTTCTGCGCTCAGTGAGAGGAGGATGGAGCAGGCGGATGGAGAGAGGGACAGATATGTGGACTGTGGTATAGAGTTATTGATCGTAGCATTGCCTTCCACATGGCCCACTTAGTCCCATATCAATTGTGTGACAACATGGATTCACCTGAACATACTAAAGCACACGCCACACAGTCTAAATCTGTATACAAATGCAGCATTCTTAATTCACTTTAAGAGAGAGCGTTCCTTAAAGTCTCAGTATCAAATTCATAGTTTAACAGTAAAAGTGATGACTGTGCTTCTGAGTTGCCGAGTTTGCTGTTTGGTGACTCACTTGTTGGTGAGGAAGGCCGTTTAAGAGAATTTCACATCATGTCGGTCTTTCTGTCTGTTTCAATGTTTCAAGTTTTGCGGTTTCCCCATTCCTCGATGTAGATGTTAGTAACACCTTCCGGTTTGGTATAATTGTTCTCAGCAGCGTCCTTGGCCAAGTAGGCTTTTGTACAATGGCCCCCGTCTCTGGTCAGCCCTGTCACGCGGCCCCCATTGGGGATCATAGCAGCTGAAGACCCTCCATATTGTCTGACTCTACCAGCAGAACGGTAACCCTAGCAACCAAGATGAGATGGATGCCCTGGATCTCTAAGGCTCTGCTTCTGGTTCAGGAGTGGAGAAGATTTTCCACATCAAAAATCTAACGTTGAAACTTTCACACTTACGTTTCTCGTTTTTCATATAAGCTTAACTCCATAATGTGACCTCTGGATGAACATAAAATCGGTATATCAGAATTTGCCCAAACATTGACTTGAAGTGACTAGCCTAGAGACTGGTCTAAAGATAAACTTAGTAAAGGGCCTAGATGTCTAGTGTGTTGTTGCAGGTACTACAATGGATACCACTGTAGAACGCAACCATGGTTATGTAAACAGTGAGACAGATCGTGAGTCAGACCAAAGCACGCTGGACTCCTCTCTCGCTTGCAGAGGATTATGGGATTGGATGGACAGGTGACGCAAAAGTTCCTAGTTTAGTCATCTGGGGTTCGTGCGTACCACTCCGTACACAGGAACGTGAACACACACAAACTCAACACGCTACACATGCTGCGGCTGAGGGGATTTCCCATATTGACGAAAGCTTTCAAAGAAAAACAGCTCAGTCTGATGATGTTCAGGTATTTTCAGACCCTGTTTGACTTTCCAGATTACTGTCCTCTGGGAATACTTAGGTCAACTCTGCCTACTGAATGGCTGAAGTTCAAATAACATTGAACGCAGTTCCTGGACATCAGGCGCGTTATTAGATTCCATCAGAGGAAAAAAACACACACATAGGTGCCTTATTAACTCTCACCATCGTCCTAAGATGCTTGAATTCCACCAAGCCTAACCCCCTCTGTGAACATTAGGACTGGATGGATTCATGTTTTGTTTACTTCCTCTATGTGAGTGCATGGGAGCATATGTGAAGGCTGACGTGCTAAAGTTTAAGTCAATATATGGATGTTTTCTTAGACCAGATGCTGAAGGAAAGAGTCCCAGCTTGTAGTGTTCTGACGGTTACTTTGACTGTGAGATCTAGACATTACTATCCCACCTATTTATCCTACCATGATGAGTGTTGTTTGTGTCTGGGGGAGGACCAGTACTATTGAGAAACTGTAGAAGTTTTCTTGTCTGCGAGGAAAGTTTAAAACGGTGCTGAGTTCTCTCCTGTGTTCATTGAGAGACGGATCAGCGGATCGATTGGTTTCTGTCTCTGCCTCCTGTCTGCCTCACATCCAGAGTCTCTTCCTGTCTCTGCCTCCTGTCTGCCTCACATCCAGAGTCTCTTCCTGTCTCTGCCTCCTGTCTGCCTCACATCCAGAGTCTCTTCCTGTCTCTGCCTCCTGTCTGCCTCACATCCAGAGTCTCTTCCTGTCTCTGCCTCCTGTCTGCCTCACATCCAGAGTCTCTTCCTGTCTCTGCCTCCTCTCTGCCTCACATACAGAGACTCTTCCTGTTGTCTCTGCCTCTTGTCTGTCTCACATCCAGAGTCTCTTCCTGTTGTATCTGCCTCCTGTCTGTGTGTTGGATTTTTAGTTTTCAATCATTTATTAATGAATTCTTTGAAGTATAAATATTTTTGTGGGAGGTCAGATTCTGGAAAAGCTTTTCAACAAAGTAATTCAACTTCCAACCACCACAACAACTGTAATTTCAACTATTACACGACAGCATTGTACAGCTCATGATCTGATATACTTAAAACAGCATGTACCATACACAGAGAAGACTCTCACATAATATGCTTCAACTCATAGCTGTTAAAATGTACATGCATTTATTTATTTTCCACTTCACGTAATAAAGTGTGATGTGTCACATATCACTATGTCATACTTTGTGTAACACCGTCATACTGAGGGTTAGTGAGGTAGGGCTCGTTCCACTTTTTAGGTTATAGGTAATAGGTTATATTCGGTCATACATGGAAACAATGTCTCACCCTGTTTCATCATCATTATCATCAAGAGAGAAAGAGAGAGGGGGAGAGAGAGAGAGAGAGAGAGAGAGTACTTGGAGTGTACACACGAGAGGTCATCTGACCTGGAATGACAACACAGGAAACCAAAACAGAACTGAAAATGACACAGTGTCTCTGCAGTTCAAGTCACTCGTCTTGAACTGTGCATACACTGACAGATGCAGTGAGTTTGCACACCAAAACACAAACACACTCCATGACACTCCCTCATAACAGGACAGGCTGATGTTACAGGGAGGCTGTGACATCATGAAATTGTGTGATCTCAAACGAAGGGATTTACCCTGAATCTGTTTTACCCGGTCCTACCCTGGTGACTCCTCAAAGTGTGATTGGCTCTGGAGAGGTTTCTAGGCGTGGTTTAATTGGTAAGTGACCGCGTCATACTGGTCATTTTACTACAACCTATATAGGTCCACCCCCAGTGAACCCATCATAGACAGTACCCAGGGCAAGATGGTGAGATGGAACACCTACTATGGTGACATGTTGGTTTTATATGTATGTGTGTTTATGTATCTCATTTAAGGAGATGTATCATCATAAAGTATGAATCTGTTCATGCAGTGTTCCATAGCCACGGTGGTATGGCTGTCAGCTCTGCTCTTCTTGGATCCAGTATATGGATTTCCTTCTCCTCTCCTGAAAGGTAAGTGAATGATTGTGCATCTGTGCATTATTGTGTGTACTGCTGCAAAAAAGTTAAGGTATTCAGTTAATCTGCTGAATTGATAATGAGTCAAGACTAGTCCTAGATGATCCTCCTGAGACCTAGACAAAAGTATTTAACATTAAAAGCTTTGTAACTTGGGTTTTTCACTAATAGCATATTTTTTTACAGAATTGTCACAATATTGCTTCCATATTTGTTAAAATTTTGCGCCAGTAACTTAAAGTACTAACTGGAATTACATGGCTGTTCATTTATGACGTCATTAGAAAGCCCAGGATAGAGGCCCTTTCAATTGGACTGCAAAATAAATACAAAAAGCAGCATTGTTGCAAGGTTAGTAGCCCAAAACCAGTGTTCAATAAAGTAGACATCAATGAATTGCATGGTCTCAGCAATCTCCAACACATAAACACATGAACCTCCAAGTCTCTCTACTGTCATGTTACTGAATTCCAGTTTCCACTGATATCACAGTAAATCAGGGTAGAGTTAGGACCAGGTTGATGTATCCAGGCTGTATGAATGAATGTGATTGGCTGCTGGTGATTCTAAAGCTTGGTCCGTCCCCCAGACGGTTGTGTGAGCATGTCTGAGGAGCTGGACCAGTTCCGTGTCCAGGGTGAAGCTGTGGTTCTAGGCTGCCCGGGGCTCATCGGGTTCCTCACCAAACGGAACCTCCTCACCACCGCCGCCGGCTACAGCTTCCTCATCGTCAAGGGTAACGGAGCGACTGGCCTGGAGGAAGCAGAGGAGGAAGAGGAGGCAGACAAAAAACGGGTCCTGCTGCAAAAACAGAACTTGTGGCTCCTCCCAGCTCGGCTTTCAGACTCTGGAGAGTACACTTGCATCTACAGGTGGTTAACCTACAAAATCCTCATGCTGAGATTCAGTTACCTTCTCATGGTGCTGGTGGTTACCAATAATGGTGGTTATTTGGACAAAACTGAAATGGAATTACCATGTGTCCGGCATGGCTTGCCTACATTCTTTCTGTATCTGTCTCCAATCTATAGAAAGGAGTCCCTCTGCATGACAGGCAACCTCAATCTACATGTGTATGAGAACGTCTTGAGTGGCTTAGACAAAATGCACTACCCTATATTCGACCCACCAGGACGAGATGTTGCTCTCACCTGTCCTCACATCTCAAATTTCAACATTACACAGGAGATTCTGTGGTACAGGGTGAGATGAGGAGAATAGTAGCATGCCATTTACCTTGATGTGTGTGTGTGTGTTTGTATGTCATTGTGTGGTCATGTTGTTCATTGTGGGCAATTCTGGTCCTCGAGGGCTGCTGTCCTGAAGGTTTTAGATGTTTCCCTGTTCTAGCACACCTGATTCAAATGAACAGGTTGTTATTAAGCTCTGTGGGAGCCTGATAATGAACATTTATTAAAATCAGGTGTGCTGGAGCAGGGAATCGTCTAAAATTGGGACAGGACAGCGGCCCTCGAGGACCAGAATTGCCCACCGCTGTGTTAACAATTAGGCCCAGAAATATTTGGACAGACACAATCTAAGGTTTAATTCAAGGGGTTGAACAGAAATGATTAAACATGTAGGAATTGTAGCTATTTGTATAAAATGCTCCTCATTTTAAAAATTTTACTTTTCAATATTTTGTTGAGAATCCTTTGCAGGCAATGACTTCTTGAAGTCTGGAACCCATGGACATCACCAAACACTGGGTTTTCCTCCTTTGTGATGCTTTGCCAGGCCTTTACTGCAGCTGTCGTCAGTTGTTGATCGTTTGTGGGTCATTCTGCCTTAAGTTGTCTTGAGTAAGCTCGATTGGGTTGAGATCTGATTGACTCGGCCACTGCAGAGTATTCCACTTCATTGCTTAAAAAAACTTGGGTTGCTTTTGCAGTATGTTTTGGATCATTGTCCATCTGTACTGTGAAGTGCCATCCAATCAACTTTGCAGCATTTGGCTGAATCTTAGCAGAAAGTTTATCCCTATACACTTAGAATTAATCCGGCTGCTTCTGTTTTTTGTTGCATCATCAATCAACACAAGTGACCCAGTGCCACTGGAAGCCATGCATGTTCATGCCAGCCTCCACCAGGTTTTACAGATGTGATTTGGATCATGAGCTGTTCCAATTCTTCTCCAAACTTTCTTCTTCCCATCAATCCCCACAGGGTAATCTTAGTCTTGTCTAAAGAATGCTGTTCCAGAACTTGGTTTGCTTCTTCTTATTTTTTGAGTCAATTCTGGCCTTTCTGAATAATGGTTTGCACCTTGTGGTGAGTCCTTTGTATTTACACTCATGAAGTCTTCTCTTTGTGGTAGACTTAGATACTGAGACACCTACTTCCTGGAGAGTGTGCTTCACTTGGGTGGATGTTTTGAAGGGGTTTTTCTTCACCATGGAAAGGATTCTGCGTTCATCCACTACTGTTGACTTCCATGGATGTCCAGGGCTTTTTGAGTTCCCAAGCTCGGCAGTGAACTATTTTTTCTCAGAATGTACCAAACTGTTGATTAGGCCACTCCAAACATTTCTGCTGTCTCTCTGATGGATTTCTTCTTTTTTTTCAGCCTCAGGATGGTGTTTCACCTCCTCTGACCACATATTGTGTGTTCACAACAGCTTCCAAATGCAAGCGCCACACCTGGAATCAACTCCAGACCTTTAAACTGCATAATTGATGACAAGTTAATGAGGGAAGAGCCCATGCAACCTTGTTATTAATTATTTTGTCCAATTTATTTTGGTCCCTTGAAAAAGAGGTGGCTACGTATTAAAGAGCTGTAATTCCTAAACCCTTGCTCCAATTTGGATGTGAATACTCTGAAATTACAGCTGAGTCTGCACTTTAAGCCTTTTTAATTGTATCCTGAATTTTTTCGCAAACAGCTAAAATAACAAAACTTGTGTCACTGTCCAAATATTTCTGGGCTTAACTGTAAGTTACTGTGTGTATTTATATTTAGCAGACCTCAGAACATCCTGTTTATCATTGTTCGGCTGGTTTATTTTCCATTGCTCTTCTACTTTAGGACTCCAGACCCACAGCGCTCCCTATGGGCAGTGGTCACTACTACAGGGAGAGATGGAACAAGATGGTCATCACTGATGTGAGCAAATCAGACGAGGGGTTCTATACGTGTGTTTTGCAAGTGCATGCCAACAACCACCAGTACACAGTGAGCAGAATCTTGAAGCTGCACATCAAAAGTAAGCTGCTTTGTAATTGGCTTATACTCCACAATCATCATCAGCTTTGAAGGGCTATTTCACCCAAAACACATTCAACTGCAACATTTGATCTATGTATTGTCTGTGTCTTTAGCTGCAATAATTTAAATCAAGTAGTGCAGCTATGCTGCATAGTTCAGCCAATGTTTAATGGTTACAAGAAGTTCTGCCTTTAGCTCCCAATTTCTTTACAGAACTGTATGTTTACCTCCGACTGTAGCAATCATAGCAACACTGGAGTTCAAGTTGATACTGTTCAGTTCATTGATTCTTTCAGCTTGTGAGAGGTTGGGTCTTATAGAAGTGTGTCTGTCTCTCCTCCCAGTGCCTAAGATAGACCCTCACAGCCACACGACTCAGCCCAACGCTGGCTTGGCCTCATCTCCAACCTCGGGTCCTGCCTTAGCTCCAACCTCACGCAGGGCCACCACCCAAACCCCCCCCTCAACTGCTGAGACCTTCCAGAGCACAGTCCAGAGTAAGTCTCTCAAACACTCAAACTGGGAACTCCGATCCTATTGAATACAGATTTCCTTTCAGTAACAGTTGAAGGTAAAAACGTTAAGTGATGGGATAGAATGGATGAAGAGAGTGAGATGAGAACTTTGTAACAAGCTGGCCATGTCAAAAGGATGTTGACTAATTTGTTGTCGTGTTTTTTTATTTGCTGTGGTGTTGTGTTTTAGCGACAGGGATAGAGATCCCAAGGATTGTGTTCCCTCTACATGGAGCCGTGTTTGAAGGTCGTTCTGGTGAGATCCACGTACTCTTGAATTGGTATTTCAACACATACAGTCTTTGTCTTAACCTCCTAATGCATATTCACCCATCACTATCAGGTGCAGAACTGGAGATGTCATGCAAGGTTCTGACACATTGCCAATCATTAAACTCCACCGTGGTCACATGGTTGGTGGATGGCCAATTACTGGAGGATTCCAACCTTAAAGAGCGGGGTCTCCAGAGTGAGAGGAGGTATCTAAAACTGCATTTTTATTTCTTTAATTCAGTCATGGGATACATGTAAGGACCACTTTAATTCAAAATGAAACAGCAACAGTTGTTTATGTCTTTCTATACATTGTTGACAAACAGTTTTAATGTATATTGGGATACAGAAGCGTATGAAAAAGTATTTCTACATCATTGTGCTACTTACCTATAAACCATAGCCCATAACCAATCTTAAAGAAACAATCTAATCCGGATGCTTTGGGTTGAGACCATCATCACCCTGACACTGACTGAGCGTTACGGTGTGTTGGCAGGACGACCAGAGTGGCGGAAGGTTGTCATGTGGAGGTGAGGCTGGTGGTCCGGGGGCTGACTGGGGCAGACTCCAGGAGAAGCCTGGTGTGTGTGACTCACAACCAGGCCAGAGGGCAGGAGGGAGGCCAGGAGGTCCAGGCCCTCATCAGACTAGATGGTGGGTGCTGTCAGACTGTCTTCGATGACTCACATTTGTATCTGCTAAAGTGTTGATTTGGCAGGCCTGCGCCCATCCTCACCCTCACCACCTCCCCCATCCCTTCTCTTCCTCCCCCAGATTCGGAGACCCTGTGGCTGATGGGGACGGTGGGCTTCGTAGTGGTCTTCCTACTGGTGATCTCTGTGCTGCTGGGTCACCTGGTCTGGCCCTGGAGGAAGAAGCATTATGTCCTGGCTGCACAGGACAGCTCCTCCTAGCTGTCACACCTGGGACTGCACTATACTAAACATCTCCAGCCTTCATTTTCTCTGTAAGAAGGCAGCAACAATAATACTGTAATTTAACCGTACTCACAAGTTTGAAGACCATACCAATAACTGAATGTGCAAAGTAGTTTTATGTTGAATGAATGAAGAGCCCAGGCAAGATACTTTGGGTCAGTGATTCTTAAACATAGGGCCGCGGCCCATACTTGGGCAGCGAGCACTACCTAGAGGGCCGCAAGAAACTTTCAGTTTTGCACCTGTGGGCCGCTTGGGCCGTGGGACTGCATAGGTTATCAACTGAATACACCAGAGATGTTACATTTACATTTATTAATTTAGCAGACGCTTTATCCAAAGTGACTTACAAGAGAGAGCTTGTAAGTCGCTATGTTAATTAATGTGTACGCGCGGATTCGGGTGACGCCAGAGCTACTATGCTATGTTATCCATGAGACGATCAGTTACAATGCAGCCTCCGACCACATGGTGGCGGTAATGCGTTAGTCAGTTTAACAAGCTCACAGAATAACAGAAGAAGATCGACATTCAGATAGTTAGGCCCTGTCTCAATACCCGCACTACGCCCTTGCGCCCTTTTGTGAAGTGCGGAAGTGGTAGAAGTGCGCGAAGGGTTCGAAGTGCGTAGGCTACAAGCGTGCGAAAATTAGAGAATTGGGACAGTGATGACTACGTCATAGATTTAGCCAGCGCGTCATTACTACGACATCTAAAATGGCAACACCGGTTGCTGTTTTTGCAGTTTTGCTGCTGAAAATCATATTAAAGCTGCACCAAACAATTATTTTGAGAAGAAAGAAGCTCCGAAATCGAAGAAGACGTATGCGTCAGACTCTCGCTGTCGTGACAAAAGAAAATTAAAAAAAAACACCTTTGATTGTTTTTACGAAAAGGTGTTTATTGTATTTCTTTTTTTTACAACTTTGAATAAATATAAATTAATCAAATTGACTCGAATATTCTGGAGCAAGTAATAAAAACAAACTCAAAAACTGAGCAAACTATGCTGCAAACTCATTGAATGGAAATGTATGAAACACTCAACTGAGCAAACATTACAAACTGACTTTTTCAGGGGCAACAAAAATCAAATTAAACTTGTTGACCACCTTACTTGGTAAGACACTTTACCGCATGAGCGGGCCGACCATAGAGATGTATATGTACCATCTATTGTCTATAGGGCCGACCACCAGACATCTCAATATTCCGCCTTTTTTGTGAAAACGTCACACGCAGCAATGAATTGTGGGTAATACACTTCGCCAAAGTCCGCATCGATGCAGGCTTCGTTGAAGTGCGGATCAAGTGCGCAGAGGGGGCGGGGCTTAAGACCTTACTGGAGAATTGGGACACCCTGCGCACTTGCACCCTTCAGCGAGAACGCGCAATTGAAGGGCGCAAGGGTGCAAGTGCGGGTATTGGGACAGGGCCATAGTGATGGAGAAGTTTTTAAAGAGGAAAAATTAAGTCAAAAGTGGTGATGGGCACCCCCAAAAGACTAAATGTGTGCGAAAATACAATCCCGACTTCATTTCGTGAACGTGGGTAGTGAGGAAGAGCCGAGAGCCCAGTGTGTGGAGTGTTTTGCTGACGCTATCTAATGAAATTTTGAAGCCCTCGAAGCTACAGCGGCACCTAGTTAATGAAACCTTAATAAAAATCTTTGTGGTGATCACATTTTATCATGTCATTGTATTATTTATTTAACTTAACTACTTGAGGTTTTAGCTTGTTAGCATGTTAAACTGTACATGGATTTGATCTATTATTGAATACAAATTAGATCAATTAATCTCTACAGTGTTAATATTTAATGGGCCCCGGACCACTCTGCACTGAGAAAATTGGGCCTCAGGGTCAAAAAGGTTAAGAACCCCTACTCTAGGTCTCTGGAAGTCAAAAGCTGGGCATGATGGAACGTAGCTGAGCTCTCATCTGATGTATTCCTTATAAATGTAACCATAGTGTCGTTAGAGTAGGATTTTGCTAAATAAAAACTTTTTAAATAAACAATAAATTCCCAACAGATGTACATTTAGTTCTAAGCCATGTTAGACCAAGAGGATGTCTGGTTCGGTGCTTGCAAGTATCTAACGTTCCTCCACTAGACGGCAATAAAATACAACGTAATGTTTTAGAATTGTTTGAATAATAAAAAATAAATCCATGAAAGTAAATAATGCCTTTAAAATAAAAGTAGTCTATATCTTCAATTCAATCGCTATCAATTGTCAGTCACCGAGTACAAGAAAGATTGAGTCAGCATTGGACGCACGTTCTATATCCTCCCATGAAAACGTAAAACACTATAAGGACTAAAGGGAATATTTAAATCAAGAACCAAAGCATGTAACAACACCCATAATTTTGACATATATACGTTTAGAAACTTGAAATGGAATACCTTATTTAACATAAACAAATCAAAAACGTGCACATTGTTTTAACGTTCTAACTGTAGGGATCGTACATATTCCCTCCCTATAAAAAATTGCTCAACACCCTTCGACTCAGTTTTCCAACGTTGTGCAGGATATTGCAACATCCATCTCCATGACAAAAAAAATGACTTTTGTACCGAAGAAAGATCTACTATGTGGAAGCGCTAATTTAACGAGTTTATATACATCCCTGTGTATTTTTGAGGGGGACATTTGGGAAACTGTTATGTACTTGAATAAACAAAAGGAGAAGTAGGCCTAACGGGTAAGTTAAACTAGTTTGTGTCCTAGTTTTAAACTACTCATTTCATACAGCCTGATCTAGCAAACTGAAGTCTAAACGTTCCGGTAATCCTGGTGAAAAGGGTGTTCAGCAAGATGTGATGGATCCGTTACATTGCACGTTTCTTCGGAAACGTAGTCTACTTATATCCATCTTTAATAATAATTTATCTTATGAAACGTTGAACTTGAACGCTCTTACCAGCCCACACTCAGCACTTCACACCTTAAAGTTAAGACAGTAAAGAAGGGCGGACTTGCATGTTAGAAAGCACATGACTAACTGGTCAGCGAACACAGAGGGAATCCCCAAGTTTCTCACCCACACAGACTTTATCGATGAATTCAGATTTAGGAGAAAATAAACTGAGATTTAACTGAGATCACCAATATCTGCTGATGGCTTAATGTGAATCAAATGTAAATTACAAGCTTCAGTCTGGATGGAAAGTGTATGGAGAATTAGTTTTATAATATAAATATCAGTCCAAATTAAATGAACAAAAAGTAAAAATTATTTTGGAGAAAAATAGTGTAAGTGTGAATAATTTTATAGGCAGTTCAATAATTTTTTTGTATGTACAATTTAGTAATCAATTGGATATAGCGCATTTAAAGTATGATGCAGTACAAATCTGTTTGCTAGAGCAAAGAAATAAAACTGCTCATGTACTATAAGCAACATGTGATCTTCCCCACCATGCAACCATAACAAGAGGGTCTCCTGCTTGTCCAGCTTGCAGTCTTCAAAGTCTATGAATTGTGACGTGTCCTTTCATTGGTCAAACCACTCTCCAGTATTTTCTGGTGCCTGTCCATCTTCAGATGCTTGGAGTGGTCAGAAGCGACTCTGTCCTGCTGGATGTGGTCTGTGACTGCCCCGGGTGCTGTGCTGTTTCTAGGTGAGCCTCGACCTACCCTACATCTTTCTTCTGATAGTAGCAGACTTATTTTGCTAGAGAGACTCTTGGAGAACGTGATTTCATGTATTACTCTAATCTGATAAGGACTCAACTCAGTATGTGATTTCATGTCATAACTCTCCCCCCAAGCTACTCACATCCTGTTTTTGAGGTTTACTGTTTACATAAGTGGGTGTTAAGTTATGAAAAGGAGGATCAGAAACAGAGCTTTCAAATTCATTGATATTAATTTCTCCTTGATGTAAATACTGTGCTAAATCTGGGTTCAGTTAGTCATTTAACAGACGCTCTTATCCAGGGTTTTTTATCGTTCTTCTCGTTATCATAGTAGGTGATCATTTTCTGGTTGAGGTTTTGTGTGGTTGTGACTCAGAGCTGCTTGGCTTCTGTGTTTCGCTCAGTTACAGTTTCTCAATTTCCGTCTATTTTTACTGAAATCACAACCAATTGACTTTAAACCTTTGTGTCTTTTCCCAGCTGTCCTCCTTCAGAGAGACTGTCAGTCCTGCATGGGTTCCATCACCCTAATCAGAATGTTCCCACACAAATCACCACAGCTGAACCCTTATCTAGATTCAAAACTAACCACAATCAAAGCCAACCCACGAGAAACCATAACCTACTAACATAGTCATCCCAATGTTTTCTTAATCGGGTGCTGAGAATTCAAAAAGGCTCTTTAACTAAGTAAACTGGACATTACATAAGACCCTCTTGAATGGCAGTTATACTGAATTAATTCTAGGGTTTAGATAAAGTTGACATGAGAAGAAGTTTTGTGCATGTTGATGTGAATAATCGAGTTCGAGAATCGAACTGTAATGGAAGCCACACAGAACTTCTTCAATATGGCTGTTAGGAAAAATGCACGCAGAGACACTCCTTGATGTTTTATTGTTGCAGGCACAGACCCACACCCACATCACTGTGGAGAGTGTGACTACTGACTGCAAGTGTGGACAAGTTCAGTTGATATGCTACTCTGCTCCACTACTAGCACCAAGTTTGAATGTGATTGTGAGGTGAAGCAGGACAATGCGTACTGTCCCTGCGTACACTGTCCCCATAGCTCGTTGACACACTCTGACTATTCCAACATGTTTACTATTCTAGAGGCAAACAGATGGTCAAAGATCGACGACCTGCGATGGCGATGTTTGAGTCAACATCACGAGAACTACCTCGCATGAGTGAAGACCCGTCCAAACACTCTCGCTGGCACGGTGCTGTTGCGAAAGACTGAGTGCACATTTCACAAATTTGTTCTTGATTCTTTGTGCCGCAAAGTGCGGTAAAACGTTTTGTTTCGTCAGCATTTTGGAACGTTGATGCTGCAGACAGACAACTTGGGGGGGGGGGGGGCATTGTGACTCTTTCTGAGGTGTTTTGTGCACATTCATACCTTCACATGCAGTGAACTCTCATAGCTGTAATGTAACTCGAATGTGTGCGAGATGACTTTTCAACCACAAGAATTGCCAGTAACATTTACTCATTTAGCAGATGCTCTCATCCAACAGTTAGACTGTTACTTTTCTTCAGTTTGAGTGATCGCCTCAATGAGGTGGAATGATTTGCAACTTTTACATTCTGTCAGTGAATTGCTTAGGGGAAATCTGAAGTCTGGTTTGCGGTAGTAGGGAAAGCTCAAGATGTAGGCCAGCGTGTGAGTCAGTAATTCTGGACAATGTTTGTGAGCTTCTGGCTAGGTGCACATGACGTCTACATGACTTTTTCAAATCCAAATCCAAATATTAGTGGCACTAGCCAAATAATGTATTAGCATCATATCAGAGTTAGTGACTGTTCTGATCAGATTTCAGAGTCTGGCAGTGGGGTTTATAAAAGTCCAAGAGGCTCAACTGAACCACAGTTCAGATTCAGATTACCCGGGGGAAACTCCTTCGCAGCAACGGCACACAGTCTCGCAAAAGCACACAGGGGTAAGGGTGTGAGGTAAAAGATTAGAAAAGTGTACACAGGGATATAGGGTTGGGAGCAAGGGGAATCCACACAAGGGGGGGGGGGCAGAGTCTTGGATAAATGATTATGTACAGACTATACAATTACAATTATAAAGTAAAGTATTGGTTTTGTAGAATATACAGTGTTGTGTCAGGGTGGACAGGATTTACAGGTTTTTAGCAGAATATACAAGATTTACAGGATTTACAGGTTTTTAGCGGAATATACGTAGTTATATTACAGTTGTTTCAGAATATTGCCAAATATGCATTGTTATATTACAGGATGTTATGTCAGACTATTGCCTAGTGTCAATATAGTGTCCATTTTTATATGGACACTAGGCAATAGTAATAATAACATAACATCTTTGACCACCAAACAGGCTTCTAAAATACATTCTGACGTACTGTACTGTAGAGTAGCTCTGATCACTGGAAGATACGTAATTCTACAAAGATTATTTGTAGTTATGTGTGACTAAGGGAGATACTCATAAGAGTAATTGCTGTTTCTGTGTTCCAGACATGGGTCGGCTCCAGAACTTTCTCCTCCTCTCAGCCCTCCGCCTCGTCAGCAGTTCCACAGCAGAAGGGGGTAAGTAGATCATTGGAAAAAAACATTGTCAGTGGGACAGGTCTATGTATTTGCTCATCAATGACCTTCCTTTCCTTGATCTTGCTTGCCTGCAGATGACTGTAAGGATTATCGTGTGCAGTTTGAGCGCTCCTTCTCAGTCGTAGGGGAGGCTGCCATGTTGAACTGCACCCTGGTAGCCCCTGAGGTGTTTGACTTTCGGAACGTCTCCTACAACATCCAGTGGTACAATGAGCAGGAGCTGGAGCTGGGCCAGGCCACAGAACATACTCTGGTCAGGGGCACCAGTCTGTGGTTCCTCAATGCTTCACTGCAGGACACGGGAAATTACTTATGTGTTGTGAGGTACCTACTGAACACTCCCAACCTCCCCACTTTTCTTTCATGGTGGTCAGCTGTACATCCAATGCATCAGTGAGACTTTGTGTGTGTGCATGTGTGTGTAAGGATGTGTGAATGAAAGTGCTTTGAATACTGCTTTGTGCAAATAAATTAGATTAGATGAGATTCAACTTTAATGTCATTACACAGGTACAAGTACAGGGTAACGAAGATGCACTTTATAAAAAATGCACTTTATAAAAACAGTCCATTGACCCTTTTACCTCCATTCTCTGGTCAACAGAACTCCAACCCGGTGTTTCTCTCAGACCACTTCACTGATCGTGAACCAAATCAACTCACACTGTGACCGTCCCAATAAATTCAGTCAGTCCCTGACTAACTTGGTCAATGACAAAGTGGTCTGCCCACTAAAGGACCAGTTAAAGGGAATAGGAGATTTACACTCCTTCCAGTGGTACAAGGCGAGCCCTGAGGTAAGGATTATGTCTACACTGAAATGACACTGGTTAGTAAGTGCTTCATTGTAATTTAATTGTATGTAAGAATGCCAAAAAAAGGCTCAGCCATATACATACATATTTACATTTAGCAGATGCTCTTATCCAGAGCGACTTACAGCAAGTACAGGGTGAAGTGCCTTGCCCAAGGACACAATGTCATGTAGCCACAGCCAGGAATCTTGCAACTTGCAACTTTCCGATCACGAGCCCAATGCTTTAACCGCTGAGCCACCTGACTCAGCCTTTTACCAAAATAATGTATAACTAGTATTGATAAATACTATAGTAACCATACTTTAGTATAGTAACCATACTATAGTAACCTAACTTACATTATGTAAGTTAAAAGTACTTTATTGATGTGATTAAAGTACTGCAATTTACCCACTGCGGGTAATAAAGGATTATCTTATATTTTCAAGGACTTTACCAGTATTTCAGGATATGACTAGTTTTAGTACTAGTACTAATAAAAGGACTTGAAAGTCTTTTGTGCATTAGCAGTGATGTCTTAAGTTTCTATTGAACCCCAGTCTGATAGCTTCTCCAATAAACCATTTCAGGGCTGCAAGCTCATTGAGAACAAAGATAAGTATACCTACATCCGTGGGGGCCAGGATCTGAAGCTGGCAGGTGTCCAACCTGAGGACAGCGGCTTCTACACCTGTACCGTCACCTTTGACCTTGCTGGGGTGCGTAGAAGCATGTCAGCCACCATCGATTGTGAGGTTAAAGGTAAGTAGGAACCAGGAATGGGGGTGTGTGTGTACAGTGGCAGCCCAGGAAGGCTGTTTTAGGGGCGAAATGTTTTTGGCAATATGTGCATTGTGTTATGAACCTATCTAAGGTTTGTTAAGAGTGTTTGTGAGAGTGGTAGCAGCAGATCCTAACAGCATCCTTGTCATTTCAGAGGAATACGTCCTTCTTCCTCGAATAGTGGAACCTGTTAATGAGGTGGTCAAGGCAGAGTTAGGTGAGTTCAGTTGATCAGCCATAGACAGCGTGTACACTTTACTTTGTCATTTTGTACTGTTTTGTGTCATCTGTATCCTGTGTTTCATTGGACTGTGTGTGTTCAGTAGTGCCTTTCCCACCATGCCTTGTGTGTAGGTGCTCAGGGCTCAGTAATGAAAAAAACAGTTATCTTTTTGTGACGATTGTCCTCAGGAGTCTAAATAATGTGCATGTGTGTTTGTATACATGTTTATTTGCACACAGGCTCATCCTTCAGCAAGGTGTGTCACGTATTTGTGCCATGTGTGGGGAACCATTTTGTGGATGTGTATTGGCTAGACAAGGTTACTGACGAATACTTCGACCACAATGCTACCTACAGAGTCTACCACCAAGAACAACCGTAGGTTAATTCGTCTGTCTGTGTCTCGGGTCTTTTCGTCTGTCTCTCGGGTCTGTCTGTCTCTCGGGTCTGTCTGTCTTTCGGGTCCGTCTGTCTCTCGGGCCTGTCCGTCTGTCTGTCTGGTTTTATGTCTGTCTAAATGCCGGGCATCTTGAACATTGAACAAAGATAATGAGTTGATGATGGCCACAGCAGACTAGCTTCCAAGTCCACACCCATTGGATGACATGAATGTGAATGGGGGAGAGACATGGGTCATTAATCTTTTTCCTCAAGCTGCCCCTCTCTCCACACTATCGGTCTCCACATATGATAAGGGTCTTAGACAAGAGCCACTTGGGATCAGAGTTAATAACAGCCCAGTACTCTTAACTATCGCTCAACTGTGTAATTGTACTAAACAATTGGTTTGTATTTCATTTTGTTTAATTGTTTTTATTAAACTTTTAAGCTGGGAGTCAGGTGGCTCAGTGGGTTAAGGCGTTGACCTTACGATCGGAAGTTTGTGAGTTAGATTCCCGGCTGTGGCTATGTGATGTTGTGTCATTGGGCGAGGCACTTCACCCTACTTGCCTCAGGGGGATTGTCCCTATACTTGCTGTAAGTTGCTTTGGATAAAAGCGTCTGCTAAATGAATATTTATATATTTTTTATCCAAAGTAAGATATTCAAGGGGAACCTCTAGACCTGTAGTCAAGTACACCACCACATCTTGTTTGTGTGGTTGAAACATACTGTTTATGTTTTATAATATAACTTGTAAAGTTGTGACCAGAAAACCACTGAGGCTAAAATGGAATTATACATGTTATTGAATTAATTATTATTTATTGTTGCTGCTTCACTATCCCCTGGCCATTTAATGAGTTGTGTTTTAGTGGACAAAGAGGCTTAAACATGGTTGTCTAGAAGTCTATATTAAATGTTTTTTATGTAAATCAGTGTAAAACTGCTATTATGTGATTCTAAGCAATATATTATGGTAGTAGTCAGTGAACACTTGAACGTATTGTGATTAAAAAATAAATTGGCATTCTAAGCATTCAACATTTATAGGATACCATATGCAATGCATTGCTTGCTGTCTTAAAACAAGAACTCTCATATTCAGTAAGTAACATCTTTATCTCCATCCATCCACATGTGTATTCCTTTTCCCGTGCCAGGGACCAGAGACAGGTTGACGGGGAAGCGGGGGTGTGGCTGAATCACCTGCTGATGTTCGCCGAAGTGAAGCAGGAAGACTTCTATGTCAACTATTCATGTGAAGTCTACAGTTTCCGTGGTGTTGTAAAGGCACAGTTCACACTTCTCCCTGCAGGTTAGAGAAAAAACAACCTATGGCAGTGGTCTTCAACCCTGGTCCTCAGGACCCACTGTCCTGCATGTTTTGGATGTTTCCCCCTTCCCACACACCTGATTCTAATGCATGATCGTTTACCAGGATTCTTCAGAGCTAGATAACGACCTATGCATTAGAATCAGGTGTGTTGGAGCAGGGAAACATCTAAAACATGCAGGACAGTGGGTCCTGAGGACCAGGGTTGAAGACCACTGACCTATGGAAGTGTTACCTCACTAATGACTGTTCATCCTCATTAACAGTATTTAAACCTCATCTATGATAGTGGTGCCTCACTTCTGTTCATGTAATAATGAGTGTGTGACCTCATCTTTGACCTTTTCTTGATTGATCCTAGTTATTAAACTCCCGTCTGTACAGATCCTAACCTGATGCTACCTGTTGGCCTGGTGTTCAGCTGCTTGGCTCTGCACTTCACTGCTGCTGTGGTCTTCTACTACCTGTTCAAGATCCACATCGTGCTCTGCTTCAGGGGAGTCTTCCCCTTCTTCTACAAAAACACAGGTGTGTGTGTGTGTGTCTGTTGCCCTGGTACGCTGTAAGACAAATTCAGATTCAGCTGAAACATGCTATAACATGCGTCGCAAAAAACCAAAAACATTCGCGCCATACATCACTCACACGTTGACACGTACTTTCTAAACATCGGACCCTTTTCCCTGAACTTCTAACCACACGTGAAGACCAAAGTGATTGAAGTTGAACTTCCTCGAACACCGCATGTGCAGCGTGCTTCAGGGGTTTGACAGGAAGCACAGAGACAAGACTTGTGCGTTGGTACCACGCTCTTGTCTTAGAGTGCCGATCTTTTTAAAGCACATACATCAGAATAGCAAAATGGAGCAACTAGACAGGGTTTACTTCAGTGTTTAACAGTGCATCACAGCGTGTACACGGTAACATAGGCATTGCTTTGCCCATATTGTTACACACTGATGCGTACACTACACATTTCACATTTATTCATTTAGCAGACGCTTTTATCCAAAGCGACTTACAGTAAGTACAGGGACATTTTCCCTGAGGCAAGTAGGGTGAAGTGCCTTGCCCAAGGACACAACGTCATATAGCCACAGCCGGGGCTCGATTTCACAACCTTCCGATCATGAGGCCAACGCCTTAACCATTGAGCCATCTGACACCCACCATCTAACACTACAGTGTTTTCAGTACGAAATCACTGGCCCCACATAACATTTTGGTGCCCCATGTCTGTGTTAGACACTGATGGGAAGCTGTATGATGCCTATGTGGCATATCCTCGTCTGTTTGGAGACGGAGGCAACAAGGAGGTGGAGGGGTTTGCCCTCCAGACGATGCCCCAGGTGCTGGAAGGGAAGTGTGGCTACAGACTCTTCATACCGGGGCGAGACGACCTTCCAGGGGAGGGTGAGTCACATGGGATTGAACAATGACCAATCAGGAGTCTGCTGCATAAATGATTTACCAGTACTGTACACACACCAATACAGCACATCATTACAGGACATCTTCCTTTCAAACATCCCAAATAAACCTGTTGTGTTTCCTCCCTCCTTTCCTCCAGCTGTGGTAGACGTGGTGGAGGAGAGGATGCGAGCCAGCCGGCGTCTCCTGCTTCTCTATTCCGCCTCCACTTTCAGCAGCAGTGATGTCAGCACCGTCTCGGAGGCGTGGCAGCATTGGTACGAGCGAGAGACGGCCATGCGCCACGCCCTGCTGGAGGGCAGTCTGCGTGTGGTGCTGCTGGAGCTGGAGGAGCTCCACCCCGCCCAACTGGCCGTCCTCCCGCCCTCGCTACGCCAGCTACGGAAGAAACAGGGTGTCGTGCGTCTCCGTAAGAACCACAAGGCCCGCAGGACCAGCAGGAGGCAGGGGGGGTGGAGTCTGGCAAGCGGGGAGGAGAAGCGGTCGGAGGGGGTGCAAGGCCTGGCAACACCCCCTCTGTGTCCGTCGTCACGGTTTTGGAAGGAGCTAAGGTACCACATGCCAGTCAGGGGCAAGAGGACGTCATGTTTTGAGAGGAAAACATTGGGGAACGTGTAATTCTCTGTAAAAACAGTCATTCAAAATGATGGATTGGTGAACGCAGGCATAAAGGAATGAATTAATGGGCATTCTAACAGCCTAAAAACCCTGTAGATTTCTGGTCTACCGATGACTAAATCTGTATTGGATATCAGTCACAATCCTGTAGTATCTTCCATAGAGAAAGACACTACAGTCTCTGGTTGCATAGCTGGTGGGTGTAATGAGTTTCTGCATCATAGACTGTCAATAGCAGGTGGTGTCAATATTGATGTCCATACTATGGATCTTTAACACAGTCTCACACTGTAGTGCATCTCTACTATTGTAAATAATGTATGTAATAAAGATTGTACATATGTTCAGTAATTATTCACGTTGTACTTCACCGACACCGCGACATTAAGCAACTTGAAGCTCATAGTAGGGTAATAATAGATTAAAGGAAGAAAAAGAAACCGAAATTGCGACAAATTAAGCATTGGCCCACTCGATCTCTAACTTACTGAGGGGGAAGTCTGAGGTGCGCTTAGTAATACTGTCTAAAATATAGCTCTATAACTATATACTAAACTATAGTAGTTAAACCCATCGAGTTTCTAGGAACAGCGGGCAACGGGAGACATTTCTCCTCAGCATCACTAAGCTTTAGACGTCATTATCTGCGATGTTTCTAGTGGAAAATTGATCAACCACAGCTGAGTTTTTGGTTGGATGCTGTGGAACTCCCAACCATAGATGTTAAGTCCGCTACTTTATAAACGTCACGGGGGCATCTTATAAGTGACTTATTTGGTTTCCTAATCTGGTTTGGTTTCATTGGTATTCTGCTATAACTTGGTAAAGACGTTGATACATATTTTTGGAGTATTTCCTAAACTGTGGAATTGACCGTACACTTGTCAACGTAGGCCAAGAGAGGGAGCCCTCCACCACAGCTGTGGGATATAAAGTAAAATAAATAATAAAATAAACCTTATAATAAAGGTAAAGAAACTGCGCCCCTACAGAAAAGGGGCCAGCAGGAAACCACACGCTCAATACTACACCGCTTGCAGGCAACTGATCTGTTTTAAAATCCACTTGCACGACCAAACTCTCGACTTTCACAATAAAAGGTGAGTTTTGCAGTCATATTTCTACTTGTTTTGGGATTTCCTCGAGAAGTCAATAGGTGGAGTACCGCGCTGTTACATGGCCTTTCACCTGTCAGAGGCAAATACAGGCATTAGACTACCGACTTAAGTGTGCGTTCTCTACAGCAACTCTATTGACAGTTAAGTGTTATTGTCTGAGACAGGATTTCTCCAAAAATCAATGAAATCGTGTGTTTTGGGAAGAACCCAAGAAAAATGTTACTTCACTTTTACATCATATTTCTCTGTGGTCATGTGTAACCTAAGGTTATATGCATTATTACTGGCGATTGCTGTTTCTGTCTTCCAGACATGGGTTGGCTCCAGAACTTTGTCCTCCTCTCAGCCCTGTGCCTCATTAGCAGCTCCTCAGCAGCAAGAGGTAAGTAGATCAATGTTTCAATCGCCTGTTCATATCAGCACTGGAATACAGACATAAAGGAGTAAACAGTGAATACCACATAGATAAACAGTTTAGAGACAGAAAAAATAGTGTTTGAAGCCTCACACAGTAAAGACTGAGAGAAAGTGCAAGTCATTAGGCAAGACCAATTCAAGACACATTTTTTGTCAGTGGGACCGGTCTGTGTGTTTGCTCATAAATGACCTCCCATCCCTGGCTCTCCCTTGCCGCCTGTTTCTGCAGATGGCTGTAAGGGCATGCGGTCTAATCGGTCCTTCTCAGTCATAGGGGAGGCTGCCATGTTGAACTGCACCCTGGTAGCCCCTGAGGTGTTTGACTTTTGGAACGTCTCCTACAACATCCAGTGGTACAATGAGCAGGAGCTGGAGCTGGGCCAGGCCACAGAACATACTCTGGTCAGGGGCACCAGTCTGTGGTTCCTCAAAGCTTCACTGCAGGACACGGGAAAATACTTATGTGTTGTGAGGTAGTATTTTCTTTCATGTTGGACATGTTGTGCTATTTAAACGGAAATTAACTGGTACTGTGTATTTGTGTGAGACAAAGACATCAAATCTCGTGAAGGAGATCAGTAACTGATTTGATCAGAAGAGAAAGCTGTGGACGTCTGCATCAACATGAGCCAGTGAAATATTGTGTTCTCTCTGGTCAACAGAACTCCAACCCAGTGTTTCTCTCAGAACATTTCGCTGGTCGTGAACCAAATGAACTCACGTTGTGACCATCCCAATAAATACTTCCAGACCTTGCAGAACTTGGTCAATGACAAAGTGGTTTGTCCGTTAAACAACATGGAAAGGGAGTTAGGAAATTCTTACTCCTTCAAGTGGTACAAGGTGAGACCTAAGGTGAAAAATGTAATCATTGACAGGTGGTTGAGTGGTGAGGGAATTCTAGTAATCAGAAGGTTGCGAGTGCAAACCCTGGTTGTGCCAACATGACGTTGTGTCCTTGGGCAAGGCATTTCAATCTACTTGCCTCGGGGGAATGTCCCTGTACTTGCTGTAGGTTGCTCTAGATAGGTTGCTAATTGACTAAATATAAATGTACAAATATGATACTGGCTTGCAGCTATGTAGGATGTATGAACCCTTCAACTAAACATCTTTTTTAAACATGGCACAAGAGTTTTTAGAAATCTTTAACAACTTTTAATCATCGTCTGGGATTCATATATAGTGCATAGTAGCCACACACAAATACATAGTAGCCATACACTGCAATTTGCATAATTCAATTAAATGCTGTTCATGTATTTTTGCATTGTTGTGTAAGTCTCAGTTTCACTTGAACCTGTTATGTTTGAGGACTGTCACATTAATATTAATATGATCAGTGACCGATGCTCTTTTGTAAAGCTCTCTTTTGAAAGTCGCTTTGGATAAAAGCGTCTGCTGAATGAATAAATATGAATGTAGTTCTTTTAATGGACTTTTCCAGGACTGTCAGCCTATTGAAACTCAAGTAAGAACAAACAAGTTCATCTATCGTGACAGGAACCAGAGTCTGACTGTTGTGCACGTTGAGCCCAAGGACCGAGGCGTTTACACTTGTACTGTGACCTTTGACCTGGGGGGAATCCGTACCAGCAAGTCAGCCACCATCATATGCGAAGTGAATGGTGATAAATGCATACTTTACTGACTAAAAAAGATGCAGACTGGTGTAATGCAAACTGTCCATTATTTTGATAGCCCTTTTTCACACCCTTTGTTGTGTCTTTGGGTCACTGTGACCTACCATCATGGAGCAAAAGGTGGGTCACTGTGACCCGAAAGCAGCAAATTAGGATTGTCTTCCTAGGCATGCTAAAATAACTGGGGTTTTGTATACTTCCTTGTCATGTCAGATGAATATGCTCTTCAACCCCGACTAGTGGCACCTGCTAATGAGGTGGTCAAGGCAGAGTTAGGTGAGTTGCATTCAACACCGATTGTACAATGTTATGTTTGGGTGCTGCTCCTCGGTCCTGTACCGTGTATTTCTCTGCATGTGTCTGTGCGTTTACAGGGTCAGTCTTCAGCAAGGAGTGTCGTCTCTTTGTTCCATGTGTGGGAGAACCCTGGGTGTTTGTGTTTTGGCAGGCCAACAATGCAGATGACTACATCCCCATTGACTCCACCCAGAGAGTCTTCCACCAACCACAGCCGTGAGTTTGTCTATATGTCCGTCTGTCCATCCATCCATCCATCCATCCACATGTGTATCCTTTTCCCGTGCCAGGGAGCAGAGACAGGTTGACGGGGAAGTGGGGGTGTGGCTGAATCACCTGTTGATGTTCTCCGAAGTGAAGCAGGAAGACTTCTATGTCAACTACTCCTGTCATGTTACCAGTTCCTATGATTTTGTGGAGGCACAGTTCACACTTCTGCCGGCAGGTCAGAAAACAACCAACCCACTGACGTGACAAATGTCAAATAACAGTATTTGAACCTCATCTATGATACTGTTCATCTTTGATCTTTCCTTTATCTTATCTTGATTGATCCTAGTTATTAAACTCCCATCTGTACAGATCCTAACCTGATGCTACCTGTTGGCCTGGTGTTCAGCTGCTTGGCTCTGCACTTCACTGCTGCTGTGGTCTTCTACTACCTGTTCAAGATCCACATCGTGCTCTGCTTCAGGGGAGTCTTCCCTTTCTTCTACACAGAAACAGGTGTGTGAGTGTGTGTGTGTGTGTGTGTGTGTGTGTGTGTCTGTCACTGTCAAGTGGTGGAGCAGGACGTAGAGCCAAATGCAGGGAAAAGCAGGCATAATCCAAGTTACCAAACATTGCATTTATCACATGGAATTTCAGGTGCTACTCATTTCACATCACCAATGTAACCAGGGCTGACACTTTATACAGGGCAGGGGAATCACACAATGAATGGTCAACAGCTGATTGAAAGGAACCAGAAGACAGGCAAGACCATGAATGGAACAAACACAGAGAGAAAACACAACAAAGAACACCAGAAGAACTCAAACAGGCATGGCTGTGGCCTTGACCTGCATACTCCCTAATACAAACACAGACATATCTTAATGAAATAAAAAGGGTGTGTGATGCATCATAAACAGTCGCACACACTCACACTGTCCACACATTGCATCTTGCGTCATCCTTTGGATAATATGGTGATCTGATGTGGGTGTGACAGAAGCGGGTGTGCATGTAGAACTACCTCTAATGCCTATTCAGCCTGTTTCACAGGAAAATCAGAGACAGACTGGAGCAACTAGACAGGGTTTACTTCAGTGTTTAACAGTGCATCACAGCGTGTACACAGTAACATAGGCATTACTTTGCCCATATTGTTACACACTGATGCGTACACTACAGTGTTTTCAGTACAAAATCACTGGCCCCACATAACATTTTGGTGCCCCATATCTGTGTTAGACACTGATGGGAAGCTGTATGATGCCTATGTGGCATATCCTCGTCTGTTTGGAGACGGAGGCAACAAGGAGGTGGAGGGGTTTGCCCTCCAGACGATGCCCCAGGTGCTGGAGGGGAAGTGTGGCTACAGACTCTTCATACCGGGGCGAGACGACCTACCAGGGGAGGGTGAGTCACATGGGATTGAACAATGACCAATCAGGAGTCTGCTGCATAAATGATTTACCAGTACTGTACACACACCAATACAGCACATCATTACAGGACATCTTCCTTTCAAACATCCCAAATAAACCTGTTGTGTTTCCTCCCTCCTTTCCTCCAGCTGTGGTAGACGTGGTGGAGGAGAGGATGCGAGCCAGCCGGCGTCTCCTGCTTCTCTATTCCGCCTCCACTTTCAGCAGCAGTGATGTCAGCACCGTCTCGGAGGCGTGGCAGCATTGGTACGAGCGAGAGACGGCCATGCGCCACGCCCTGCTGGAGGGCAGTCTGCGTGTGGTGCTGCTGGAGCTGGAGGAGCTCCACCCCGCCCAACTGGCCGTCCTCCCGCCCTCGCTACGCCAGCTACGGAAGAAACAGGGTGTCGTGCGTCTCCGTAAGAACCACAAGGCCCGCAGGACCAGCAGGAGGCAGGGGGGGTGGAGTCTGGCAAGCGGGGAGGAGAAGCGGTCGGAGGGGGTGCAAGGCCTGGCAACACCCCCTCTGTGTCCGTCGTCACGGTTTTGGAAGGAGCTAAGGTACCACATGCCAGTCAGGGGCAAGAGGACGTCATGTTTTGAGAGGAAAACATTGGGGAACGTGTAATTCTCTGTAAAAACAGTCATTCAAAATGATGGATTGGTGAACGCAGGCATAAAGGAATGAATTAATGGGCATTCTAACAGCCTAAAAACCCTGTAGATTTCTGGTCTACCGATGACTAAATCTGTATTGGATATCAGTCACAATCCTGTAGTATCTTCCATAGAGAAAGACACTACAGTCTCTGGTTGCATAGCTGGTGGGTGTAATGAGTTTCTGCATCATAGACTGTCAATAGCAGGTGGTGTCAATATTGATGTCCATACTATGGATCTTTAACACAGTCTCACACTGTAGTGCATCTCTACTATTGTAAATAATGTATGTAATAAAGATTGTACATATGTTCAGTAATTATTCACGTTGTACTTCACCGACACCGCGACATTAAGCAACTTGAAGCTCATAGTAGGGTAATAATAGATTAAAGGAAGAAAAAGAAACCGAAATTGCGACAAATTAAGCATTGGCCCACTCGATCTCTAACTCACTGAGGGGGAAGTCTGAGGTGCGCTTAGTAATACTGTCTAAAATATAGCTCTATAACTATATACTAAACTATAGTAGTTAAACCCATCGAGTTTCTAGGAACAGCGGGCAACGGGGGACATTTCTCCTCAGCATCACTAAGCTTTAGACGTCATTATCTGCGATGTTTCTAGTGGAAAATTGATCAACCACAGCTGAGTTTTTGGTTGGATGCTGTGGAACTCCCAACCATAGATGTTAAGTCCGCTACTTTATAAACGTCACGGGGGCATCTTATAAGTGACTTATTTGGTTTCCTAATCTGGTTTGGTTTCATTTGTATTCTGCTATAACTTGGTAAAGACGTTGATACATATTTTTGGAGTATTTCCTAAACTGTGGAATTGACCGTACACTTGTCAACGTAGGCCAAGAGAGGGAGCCCTCCACCACAGCTGTGGGATATAAAGTAAAATAAATAATAAAATAAACCTTATAATAAAGGTAAAGAAACTGCGCCCCTACAGAAAAGGGGCCAGCAGGAAACCACACGCTCAATACTACACCGCTTGCAGGCAACTGATCTGTTTTAAAATCCACTTGCACGACCAAACTCTCGACTTTCACAATAACAGGTGAGTTTTGCAGTCATATTTTTACTTGTTTTGGGATTTCCTCGAGAAGTCAATAGGTGGAGTACCGCGCTGTTACATGGCCTTTCACCTGTCAGAGGCAAATACAGGCATTAGACTACCGACTTAAGTGTGCGTTCTCTAGAGCAACTCTATTGACAGTTAAGTGTTTTTGTCTGAGACAGGATTTCTCCAAAAATCATTGAAATCGTGTGTTTTGGGAAGAACCCAAGAAAAATGTTACTTCACTTTTACATCATATTTCTCTGTGGTCATGTGTAAAATAAGGTTATATGCATTATTACTGGCGATTGCTGTTTCTGTCTTCCAGACATGGGTTGGCTCCAGAACTTTGTCCTCCTCTCAGCCCTGTGCCTCATTAGCAGCTCCTCAGCAGCAAGAGGTAAGTAGATCAATGTTTCAATCGCCTGTTCATATCAGCACTGGAATACAGACATAAAGGAGTGTAAACAGTGAATACCACATAGATAAACAGTTTAGAGACAGAAAAAATAGTGTTTGAAGCCTCACACAGTAAAGACTGAGAGAAAGTGCAAGTCATTAGGCAAGACCAATTCAAAACACATTTTTTGTCAGTGGGACCGGTCTGTGTGTTTGCTCATAAATGACCTCCCATCCCTGGCTCTCCCTTGCCGCCTGTTTCTGCAGATGGCTGTAAGGGCATGCGGTCTAATCGGTCCTTCTCAGTCATAGGGGAGGCTGCCATGTTGAACTGCACCCTGGTAGCCCCTGAGGTGTTTGACTTTTGGAACGTCTCCTACAACATCCAGTGGTACAATGAGCAGGAGCTGGAGCTGGGCCAGGCCACAGAACATACTCTGGTCAGGGGCACCAGTCTGTGGTTCCTCAAAGCTTCACTGCAGGACACGGGAAAATACTTATGTGTTGTGAGGTAGTATTTTCTTTCATGTTGGACATGTTGTGCTATTTAAACGGAAATTAACTGGTACTGTGTATTTGTGTGAGACAAAGACATCAAATCTCGTGAAGGAGATCAGTAACTGATTTGATCAGAAGAGAAAGCTGTGGACGTCTGCATCAACATGAGCCAGTGAAATGTTGTGTTCTCTCTGGTCAACAGAACTCCAACCCAGTGTTTCTCTCAGAACATTTCGCTGGTCGTGAACCAAATGAACTCACGTTGTGACCATCCCAATAAATACTTCCAGACCTTGCAGAACTTGGTCAATGACAAAGTGGTTTGTCCGTTAAACAACATGGAAAGGGAGTTAGGAAATTCTTACTCCTTCAAGTGGTACAAGGTGAGACCTAAGGTGAAAAATGTAATCATTGACAGGTGGTTGAGTGGTGAGGGAATTCTAGTAATCAGAAGGTTGCGAGTGCAAACCCTGGTTGTGCCAACATGACGTTGTGTCCTTGGGCAAGGCATTTCACTCTACTTGCCTCGGGGGAATGTCCCTGTACTTGCTGTAGGTTGCTCTAGATAGGTTGCTAATTGACTAAATATAAATGTACAAATATGATACTGGCTTGCAGCTATGTAGGATGTATGAACCCTTCAACTAAACATCTTTTTTAAACATGGCACAAGAGTTTTTAGAAATCTTTAACAACTTTTAATCATCGTCTGGGATTCATATATAGTGCATAGTAGCCACACACAAATACATAGTAGCCATACACTGCAATTTGCATAATTAAATTAAATGCTGTTCATGTATTTTTGCATTGTTGTCTAAGTCTCAGTTTCACTTGAACCTGTTATGTTTGAGGACTGTCACATTAATATTAATATGATCAGTGACCGATGCTCTTTTGTAAAGCTCTCTTTTGAAAGTCGCTTTGGATAAAAGCGTCTGCTGAATGAATAAATATGAATGTAGTTCTTTTAATGGACTTTTCCAGGACTGTCAGCCTATTGAAACTCAAGTAAGAACAAACAAGTTCATCTATCGTGACAGGAACCAGAGTCTGACTGTTGTGCGCGTTGAGCCCAAGGACCGAGGCGTTTACACTTGTACTGTGACCTTTGACCTGGGGGGAATCCGTACCAGCAAGTCAGCCACCATCATATGCGAAGTGAATGGTGATAAATGCATACTTTACTGACTAAAAAAGATGCAGACTGGTGTAATGCAAACTGTCCATTATTTTGATAGCCCTTTTTAACACCCTTTGTTGTGTCTTTGGGTCACTGTGACCTACCATCATGGAGCAAAAGGTGGGTCACTGTGACCCGAAGGCAGCAAATTAGGATTGTCTTCCTAGGCATGCTAAAATAACTGGGGTTTTGTATACTTCCTTGTCATGTCAGATGAATATGCTCTTCAACCCCGACTAGTGGCACCTGCTAATGAGGTGGTCAAGGCAGAGTTAGGTGAGTTGCATTCAACACCGATTGTACAATGTTATGTTTGGGTGCTGCTCCTCGGTCCTGTACCGTGTATTTCTCTGCATGTGTCTGTGCGTTTACAGGGTCAGTCTTCAGCAAGGAGTGTCGTCTCTTTGTTCCATGTGTGGGAGAACCCTGGGTGTTTGTGTTTTGGCAGGCCAACAATGCAGATGACTACATCCCCATTGACTCCACCCAGAGAGTCTTCCACCAACCACAGCCGTGAGTTTGTCTATATGTCCGTCTGTCCATCCATCCATCCATCCATCCATCCATCCACATGTGTATCCTTTTCCCGTGCCAGGGAGCAGAGACAGGTTGACGGGGAAGTGGGGGTGTGGCTGAATCACCTGTTGATGTTCTCCGAAGTGAAGCAGGAAGACTTCTATGTCAACTACTCCTGTCATGTTACCAGTTCCTATGATTTTGTGGAGGCACAGTTCACACTTCTGCCGGCAGGTCAGAAAACAACCAACCCACTGACGTGACAAATGTCAAATAACAGTATTTGAACCTCATCTATGATACTGTTCATCTTTGATCTTTCCTTTATCTTATCTCGATTGATCCTAGTTATTAAACTCCCATCTGTACAGATCCTAACCTGATGCTACCTGTTGGCCTGGTGTTCAGCTGCTTGGCTCTGCACTTCACTGCTGCTGTGGTCTTCTACTACCTGTTCAAGATCCACATCGTGCTCTGCTTCAGGGGAGTCTTCCCTTTCTTCTACACAGAAACAGGTGTGTGTGTGTGTGTGTGTGTGTGTGTGTGTGTGTCTGTCACTGTCAAGTGGTGGAGCAGGACGTAGAGCCAAATGCAGGGAAAAGCAGGCATAATCCAAGTTACCAAACATTGCATTTATCACATGGAATTTCAGGTGCTACTCATTTCACATCACCAATGTAACCAGGGCTGACACTTTATACAGGGCAGGGGAATCACACAATGAATGGTCAACAGCTGATTGAAAGGAACCAGAAGACAGGCAAGACCATGAATGGAACAAACACAGAGAGAAAACACAACAAAGAACACCAGAAGAACTCAAACAGGCATGGCTGTGGCCTTGACCTGCATACTCCCTAATACAAACACAGACATATCTTAATGAAATAAAAAGGGTGTGTGATGCATCATAAACAGTCGCACACACTCACACTGTCCACACATTGCATCTTGCGTCATCCTTTGGATAATATGGTGATCTGATGTGGGTGTGACAGAAGCGGGTGTGCATGTAGAACTACCTCTAATGCCTATTCAGCCTGTTTCACAGGAAAATCAGAGACAGACTGGAGCAACTAGACAGGGTTTACTTCAGTGTTTAACAGTGCATCACAGCGTGTACACAGTAACATAGGCATTACTTTGCCCATATTGTTACACACTGATGCGTACACTACAGTGTTTTCAGTACAAAATCACTGGCCCCACATAACATTTTGGTGCCCCATATCTGTGTTAGACACTGATGGGAAGCTGTATGATGCCTATGTGGCATATCCTCGTCTGTTTGGAGACGGAGGCAACAAGGAGGTGGAGGGGTTTGCCCTCCAGACGATGCCCCAGGTGCTGGAAGGGAAGTGTGGCTACAGACTCTTCATACCGGGGCGAGACGACCTACCAGGGGAGGGTGAGTCACATGGGATTGAACAATGACCAATCAGGAGTCTGCTGCATAAATGATTTACCAGTACTGTACACACACCAATACAGCACATCATTACAGGACATCTTCCTTTCAAACATCCCAAATAAACCTGTTGTGTTTCCTCCCTCCTTCCCTCCAGCTGTGGTAGACGTGGTGGAGGAGAGGATGCGAGCCAGCCGGCGTCTCCTGCTTCTCTATTCCGCCTCCACCTTCAGCAGCAGCGATGTCAGCACCGTCTCGGAGGCGTGGCAGCATTGGTACGAGCGAGAGACGGCCATGCGCCACGCCCTGCTGGAGGGCAGTCTGCGTGTGGTGCTGCTGGAGCTGGTGGAGCTCCACCCCGCCCAACTGGCCGTCCTCCCGCCCTCGCTACGCCAGCTACGGAAGAAACAGGGTGTCGTGCGTCTCCGTAAGAACCACAAGGCCCGCAGGACCAGCAGGAGGCAGGGGCGGTGGAGTCTGGCAAGCGGGGAGGAGGAGCGGTCGGAGGGGGTGCAAGGCCTGGCAACACCCCCTCTGTGTCCGTCGTCACGGTTTTGGAAGGAGCTGAGGTACCACATGCCAGTCAGAGGCAAGAGGTTCTGAGAGGTAAACATTGGGGAACGTGTTGATCCCCCCAGCAGGAAAGATGGATGGATGATTGAAATGAAGGATAGACAAATGAATGGAAAGATAGATGGAGTAATGAAGGGATGGACTGACTCACTGACAGATGGAGGGATGGACAAATTGAAATTCGGACTGCAATTCTGTCTGAACATCCCTGGACTATTAACTAACTAACTGTGAATGTGTCTTCTTAACACAGTCTGTACTGGATAGTCACAGAACCTCAGACTTTCCATGGGGGTTTTGAGGTGTTTATCAGTTGTGTAGAGTAAAAACTTGTATATTATTGAATTATGCATCAGTCTAGTGTATTTTGTGAGCCTGTCTATGAACTTGGTGCTATTGAAAAAAATGTGTGCTCCAGTAAAGACTTTGATCTAACACAAAGCATCGTAAATGAGAACAAGTTTAACAGAGTTCACAGATGGTCAAAGTACAAAAGTACAAACAGAAAGTACGAAAAAAAGTATTTATTCCATTGCTACTGAGAAACAGAAACATACAGAGTTTTCTGGCAAGTTGATTGAACTATTTTTTTTGTCATACAAAATGAAATCTATCAATGAAATGAATCTATCAGCCAATGGGAAACACCAGCAGCACCCCTGGAGTTCCTTTGCACAGAGCACAGTTCTCGAAAATCCCCACTCCCACAGAGTTTGCACACACACACACACACACATTTTAGCAATAATTTCAGTTAAATGACTAAGCCTTAATAGATGTGCACAGCAGGTAGATAATCTATAGCAGACAGGTGTGAGCACACTCTTATTCCTACACAATAACTGGGGAGATTTAAAAGAAACCTTATTTATACGTATTACACCAATGGACTTACACCTGCAGGTTCTTATGGCTCCCTGCCCTGCATCTTCTAATGCTTCCCTAATTTAACACTATAAAAGGCCTGGGTGTCCCTGAAGACTGTGTTGAGAACCAATGGACTAAAGTAACTCTCCTTCACACCTCTCAAGTTCCATAAACATAAAGGCTGCACGGTGAAAGGTTGCCTACAACACCGGCCTCTGATTGAAGCGTACGTGGAAAGTTTATGGGTGTGTCATAACCTACAACAAGGTTTCACAAGAGGATGGGAAACTCCAAAACCGAAGATTAATTTCATAACGAATGTCAAAGGTAAATTTGAGTTTTATGTATTTGTTTAGATTATTATAGTCTTAACTATTTTTTGATGACTGCACATGTTCCATAGCAGTGTGTAGACCTGCCATTTTACCTGCAGGGGAGTTCATTAGAAATGTTTTCTTAGCGTTGAGCAGATGCATCACGAGATTTCAATATTGTAATATTGGTTAAAGTAGTTTATTGTTGTTAGTAGAATTTAGGTTATTTTAAAAGTGTCTGAAAAACACAGAAATCGTATAGTTCATTGACTGGAATATAATATTTGAAGATAAATATTTTTTGGTATTCCCAGAAGATCTTATGTACGCGGTGGTACCATTAAACCAGATATATTTGAGTAGAACTACAGTTATTACAGTCACTGTTGTCTGTATGTGAAACCACTTCTATTTCAAACATTACAAAACACCTTTGGCTATGTTTATCTGTAGAGTTAGGATTGTGGTGGTAATTGGATTTTCCTTTGGACTTTCACAAATTCTTTTTTCTTTCTTTTTCTTTTTTTTTTTTACCAGACGATAGATTACAATATCTGAGGGCATAAGGCTTATAATTCAGTCCGTCTTTTGCGGTTTCACTTCCTCTTTGCTGTTGATGGGAAGTCCTCCAAGTTGCTGAACATCAGTAAACTGGCAGGAAATGTCCTCAGCCGTGGGCAGTCTATCCAAGATCCAACAAACAACCTGTGATCTTGTCAGTTACACAAATGAACAACATGCGTTGATCTCGTCTCCTTCCACAGGTGTTGATTATAATGCAGCAGGTTTACGGCGGCATTTTCTTTCTGCTGATCTGGTCAACGATCCCGTCAAGTCTTGAACACGGTAAGAAAACAGGGAGATGAAGAAAGTGACTTAACTTGACTTGACATGGCATGACTTAACATGACTTGACATGACTTAAACATAATTTAAATCAATTTGACTGATCTTCGAAACGTGTTATTTGGATTTGTCAAACCTTGGGATGTTGTGTTACTTATGCCGTTTTATAGAGTTGTTTCCTGGAAGATTGTAGGAAACTAAGGGTTGTTTTATTATTAATAATAATAATAATAATAATAATACATTATATTTATACATCGCTTTACAAGATACTCAAAGTCGCTTTACAGACAATAAAATCATCATAAAAATGTAACATTAAAACATAGTAAACAAAATCGTATGTAATCGTATGTCTTGAAAAATATTGCATCCCTGTTATTGTAGATTGTATACTTGAAGTGGTTAAGGTGTTTCACGCACTAGATGTTTGTCTTAAAAATGTTGCTGATGCTTAAGCTACAGTCCTGCATTTAAAAAAATCCACTTGGTGGTCTTCTTGTATCCTGTCTCCAACCTCAATATAGGTCAGAGAGATGCAGCAGACACATAGGCATACACGCATCGTGCTCCCCTAACCTACTGGCCTCATTTGTATGAACCTAAATGACAGTTTAACTCCCCCCCACCCACATTTTAGAACTGCAAGGATATTTTTAAAAACGTTTCCGAAGAGTAGTCATGATATCAAGCCAGCCTCCAGCTCCTGCACACTCCAGGTAGGTTATGAAGCATGCATGATCTAAAGTCCTGCATGGTACAGTCCCACGCTTACACCTCTCAGTGTGTCTCTCTTAGACACACGCATTGATTTCTCAACAGTAGTCAGCCATAGATGAGGTCATTGTGCTGTTACTGTCTCTACTGTACCCTGCTGCTGTTGCAAACTGCAATTTTCCCACTGCAGGACAAATAAACAATGTGCTTATCGTATCTTGTTAGTAGTGTTGGTGTGTGTGCACACTTTGGGGTTTCCTACAGTGGGCTTGGAAGCCACAACCAAAACTAATTGTATTGTAATATACTAGTACTATGCTGTGCCTGTGATATCCTACACACAGTTTATCAGTGAACATCATAATTAACATAACAAATGTTATCTTATACTAAAAATTATCTAGCCATTTTTATTGATATTGCCTTGCTGTCAGTTAATGGCTAGAAATTCATCCATAAAGAAAACTCATTTAAATGTTATACATTGTACAACTTCGTACAATGCCAGTTTTCTGGATTTTTGAGATTTCATTTCATGTATTTATCTGTCACTATGAAAATGCTGACACGTGAATGACGTATTTAGTCAAGACCTACATTGTAGTATTTAGACAATAAATAATACACAAACACACAATACATCAGAACTTGACCTTGAAGTCAGCTGCAATACCACTAAACTAGACTCATTATACTGATCAGGTATAACTCCAAACATGTCACTAGATGCTGAGGGACTCTGTCAAACTTCATTTGTTATTATTTATGAAACATTATCACACAGCTCATGATTATGTCATCTCATTCTGCCTTCACCCTTCTATAACCTGTTAGACCTGTTCAGACAGGCATACTCTGCTAAATGATCCACCAGGAATTCCTGGAATGATTGTAGTGTCCTTTAGCCAGCAGCCTTCATGAAAGGTGATCAGTGGATCCTTGTGAGAAGATCCCCGAATGGGCGATGAGCGAGGTGGAGATGCCCGTGACACATAATCAAACAAAACATTATTTTACTTTAGGAGCCGACCACAGATAGATAAATATAGTTAATTGTAAAGCGTAGAGAATACACATTTGCAGAGGAATGTTGAAACATAGGGTTCAACTCGGTGTTCTGAATTGCTGTGTGTGGGTTTAGGAAGCAGTAGCCGCAGGATTGGGTACGTGGGATTGGCACAGCATCACAGGACAGCCAGGTATAGATGTACAAGAACAGACTAGGAACTCCATGTTGTTCGTCATGGTCACCAAGGGGACATCGGTCTCCTAAGTCTCCTAAGTCCCTCCATCACTGTCACGCTTGCTGTCACATTAAGTGTCTCGTACTGTCACTGTGGGATTTCTTGTCTGTATGCTGGTGCTGTTGCATAGCTGTTGTTGTTTTTGCTGTTGACTGTAGTTGTGTGCTGTTGCCATTGTCTCCTACTTCAATTTTTATTGAAATCCCAATTGTCCATTGTCAGATTTCCTGACAGGCTTTTCTATCAAATTGGGGTTTTAATTAAGAACTGATTAAATAACAGTAGAAATGTCAGATATCGTTATTGTGATATATGAATTGAATTTCCAAGGTAATTATTGGAAGTGTTATTTGCAGTCAACGTCATTAACTGGTATGATGCTGCTCTGCTGCTTGTCTTCAACAGACCACAGGGGGGCGCTGGATAGCTACCACGTGAGCTCAGGTCACTTCTTCCAGCTCTCCTGTGACAGCTGCACTGAGGGATGTGACAGTGTGAACTGGACCAGAGGGGGTGGTCTGGGCCCAGGGCTACCCCTGGGAGTGGAGGTCAGACAAGGCTCTCTGTGGTTCCTACCTGCCCAGCACGACCATAGTGGACTGTACACCTGTAAGGCCAGGTGAGAATTCACTATAAGGATCCAAGTACCAGAGGAGCAAAGCATCAGTATGCAGATACCGTGAACCAAGTAGGACCAACAGCTCAAACCACATTTAACTGACCCTGGACATAATGACAGTTTCAGTGTAGTATGAATGCATTTCAAGGGGCTACTTACTAACTTTGGTCAAATTTGATTACTTAATACTTCTTATATTTGTAATAGCAGGAACGACAATGAATCCTGGGAAATAGAGTTTTCTGTGTCTGTGGACCCAGGACCATGCCCTGAGCCAGACGAGGCCCGGTCTGTAATCCAGGGAACAAACGATAACATCCCCTGTAAGCAGAACGACATCCTCAGCCTGGACAGCAAAGCACACATACGGTGGTTTAAGGTAGGGGGTTAAGTCTGGCAACACTTTAACAACTACAACACCACAGGTATCCATTGAACAGGGTCAATGTGTCAAACTCCACATACAGCCAACTTAATCTCAAGTGGGCTGGACCAGTGAAACCTATAGATCTAAGACCAAAGACCTATCTTTTTACCTTAGCTTTTCAGTGATGTGTTGACTTTTACTGTGTACAGCGTGTCTCTATTTGTTGAGTTTTGTACCTATTGTTGTGTTGTTTTTACTGTGTATAGTGTGTGTCTATTTATTGCATTTTTAATATTGCTATGTACTGGACTTTGGTCAACCATGTTGTTTTAAAGTGCAATAGAAATAAACCCAAGACCCAAGTCATTCCATAAATACAAATACTCTTTTTCTGAAAGAAAAGAGACGACTACGCCTTTTTCTTTAGTTAAAAAGGACAATTGTGATGTACAGAAGGGTGAAATCCAAATGGCCACCACAAATTTGACCTTCCTGCCCATTTCAAATTTAAGTAAAAACTAAAGTTAAAAAGGGAAATGAAAAAGTCCTCCCAGACCTGTATATCCACTACAGCACATCATCAACATGACCAACATTACCTCGTTTAGGAAGACGTAGAAACGAGCGTCTTGAGCTTTTTCTTCAGAATCTTTTTTTACTTTCTCCTTGTTTTGGACTGGTCAGGACTGCAGGCCAGTGGATGTTTCTGGAGCTGAACTGAGAGTCCCAAATGTGTCAGCGGAGGTGGCTGGCGTCTACACCTGCATGGTGGGCTTCTCTCTGGAGGGACACAACTACAACTCCTCCAGAAGCATGACTGTCTCTGTCACCCATGGTAACGCATGCTGAACAACACTGACTGAATTTAGCTCAACAAATGTCAAACAGTACAGCCCATCGATTGGCCGAATAGAAGGCCTTGGTAATAGTAAGGAGAGATACTTTACGGGTAATGTTCATTCAATTTAAACTCCTATCTATGTGTGTGTGGTAGTCAGGTGGCTGAGTGGTTAGGGAATTGGGCGAGTAATCAGAAGGATGCGGGTTTGAATCATGGCAGTGCCAACATGACATTGTGCCCTTGGGCAAGGCCCTTGCTGTAAGTCACTTTGGATAAGAGCGTCTGCTTAGCGTATATTACTAAATATCAATGTGTTTATGTGATTGTCTAGATCAGGGGTGTCCAATCCTTGAGGGCCACTGTCCTGACAGTTTTAGATGTTTCCCTGCTCCAGCACACCTGATTCTAATGAATGGGTCGTTATCAAGCTCTGTGGAAGCCTGCGGAAGGACAGTGGTCCTCAAGGACTAGTATTGGACACCCCTGGTCCAGATGAAGTTCTGTTAAATACCTTATGTTTAATGTTAATCCTGTTCAAACTCCTAACTTTGTCAACACTGTGTGTGTGTCTAGCTGAACTTCTTCAGAAGCCTAAGGTGACCTACCCCAGACAGGAAAACATCATAGTTGAACCAGGCCAGTACTAATGACTGAATACACCCTGCTGAAGCTTCAGAGTGTCAAAGCATATTGTGTCTGGGTCCTTTTGTAAAGACTGTCTGTGTGTTTCTGTGTTGTTCAGGGTCCAGCCTGAAGCTAACCTGCTCTGCCTTTGTGGGTTCTGGTGAGGATGCGGAGGTGACAAGCCAAGGTTACTGGAATATTGATGGCAAACACATTGACGAATTTCAACAGCTCCGAGACTCCTGGGATTTGTGAGTTATTTTTCTGTGCGAAAGGTGTTAGGGTGTTGTGTGTGACTAGCAAGTATCTCGGCACCTATATGAAGCAGCATCTAGTCTTTGTGTCGGCAATCTTTGTGATGTTCAGAGACATTTTGACTAAAATAGGGTATATTGCGAGCACCAGTGGATGAAAGAGTTAAACTTTTTGACAATGTGTTGCCATCATTCGATCCCTAGTGTTCATGAAGGGGCAAATGTCTACCTCCAGTCCACCCTTAACATCTCCGAGGTTGGGGTGGACATCCTGGGCGTTCCGCTGAAATGTGTGGTCTCCAACCCCCTGGGCAGGGATACCGGCGTGGTGTGGCTGCACCCTGGTGATCACCACACACACACAAACGAACCATGAACACACACTTAGCTAAACTCACATACACATTCAAGCTCATACACATACAATACACACACACAGCCATGTGACTGATTTGTAACTTCACTACAGTAGTTATTGTATTTATAGGAAAAATTGACTCACTTTAGTCTCGCTTCTTGGATGTCTTCAACATGTAGCCGATCACAGGTTCTTCTACATCGGTGTGAGCCTGCCTCTGGTCTTACCTTTGGGCATCTTGGTCATAGTCTTTGGCTTCCTGTTCAAGGTGGACCTGGTGCTGGTCCACAGGAAACTGCACCCCCGTGTGTTCAGGAGGAAGAGAAGTACGATAACAAGGTTCATCTGTTTCTTTAAAGATGATGTTGTCTTTTCAAGGTCAAGTATGCATTCGATACTGTGTTCTCTGCAGCTCCGGACGGAAAGCTCTTTGATGCCTTCGTGAGTTATCTCCATGGCGATGCGATGTGTTCATCCAGGGCGATGACCTTTGCCCTGCAGATGCTGCCTGAAGTCTTAGAGAAACAACACGGGTACACGCTGTACATCGTTGGACGAGATGACCCCCCCGGGGAAGGTACACACACCACTAGGAGTAGAACTTTAGATTAGATTAGATTAAACTTTAATGTCATTACACAGGTACAAGTACAGGGTAACGAAATACAGTTAGCATCCAACCAGATGTGCAAAACAGTTATTAAACAGAATATAATAAATATGAGTATACTCAGAATATACACAGTATGAACAGTATAATCAGAATATACAGGGTATGTACAGATTAAAGTGATTTTAGACAAATGTACAGCTGTATAGTACAAGATGCTACAGTAATAAACAGAAATTACAGGGTTGCATGTATGTACAGTTAGTGCAAATGATGCAATGGGCAGATGTGTATAATGAACAAATGAACAGATAGTGCAGTAACAGATGTGCAGATGTGCAAAATAAACAGATAGTGCAAATAACAACTCAATTATGCAGGAGGTTACTTTCATTCCAAGTATAAAACAAATACTCAATTCGGCCCATGTAGAACCTACTGATGCTCCTTGTCTACAATCCTCAATAGCAATGCACAACGTGGTTGCCAAGGCGATGGAGAGAAGCCGCAGACTCATAATCGTCCTGTCAGGGAGCAGCATCTCTAGTGTGGAGCGGAATTCACTATGGCAACCAGACTACGAGCAGAGGATGGGTCTGCACCTGGCCCTGGTTCACAGCAGCCTCCGGGTGATCCTAGTGGAGGTTGATACCCAGGTGGACTACTCTGCCCTGCCGGAGTCCCTGAGATACATTCAAAGGAAACAGGGGGCTCTGAGGTGGAACCCGACCCCTGCTGGCAGCCCCCCAGTGCCCCCCAGTAAACGCTTCTGGAAATGTCTAAGATACCACATGCCCTCTGAGCCTGGAGAGCGAACCTTAGGGACAGTCTGAGGGCTAGTCCCTCTCTCATCCAGTCCCTCTCTCTCTCGCTCACCAGTCTGTCTCTCCCTCTCTCATCCAGCCTCTCTCTCTCTCCTTCTCTCTCTCTCTCTCTCTCTCTCTCTCTCTCTCTCTCTCTCTCTCTCTCTCTCTCTCTCACTCACCAGTGTGTCTCTCCCTCTCTCATCCAGCCTCTCTCTCTCCATCTCTCATTCAGACCCTCTCCCCCTCTCTCTTTTTCCCCAACACCTGTTTCTCATTCCCTCTCTCTATTTTTCTTTCTCTATTATTTATTTTACCCAACTTCTCTCTCTCTCTCATAAGGGGATGTAAATAATTGTATTTTAAAAGAAAAGAAACATGTAGCTGTAAGAGCTGACATGAACATGACTAAGTCTGACATGAAGGATTTATACTGAGCTCTTATTATAACTTGAAATATCTTTGTTACAGAATAATAAGCGGATGTTCTGTATGTTTAAATGTGTACGTATTATTCAAATGTGAAATGTGCTAGTATTTGAATGTGAAATGTTTTATTATATCCTGATAGAAATGTGAATTTATGTAGATATATTGTCTATGAAGTATGACTACTGAAGTGCCAATAATGTTTAGAAAAACATTCTCTTATCATTTAGTGAATGTGTGGTTGTTTGTGTGTGGATGTGTCACACTAAGAATGTGTGTTGGGAGTGAGAGTGTATTATCTGTCTTTCTTGAGCATGACAGATGATACTAGCAGATTGCCAGATGAGCATCCTTCAACATTTCCGGTTAAAACACACAAAAACATACAGAATTGAACACAACTGTTACTTTTACTCACGGTTACTATTATTATGGTGTAACAAATCTGTCAGTAGTGGGCTAAGGCTTATTTAAGAATACTTAAACTAAACTAGTTACTATGTTGAGACTTTTGACACTACTGTGTAGTAGTAACAGTGAAATGACTCGCTTATTAAAGCTTTCGTTCAGACACTTCTTACTTAACAACAAGAGCATGTGTGATTTGTTTGGATTGTAAGATGGTTTTTCTACAAGGTTCCTAGGCGGAGTATTCAACAAGGTTCCTAGGTGGATTATTCACCGAGATTCTTGACCGTGTTTTCCAACAAAGTTCTGTAGGAGAACCTTCTCTCCCCTCTCACAGACCAGGTTAGAGAGATCAAGGTACAGTACGCCAGTGAGGTGGAAGACTCTGACCTGCTCTGCGCTCTGTGGAATCAACATTGAACTCGATTGTGATGTGAGGTGGAAAGTGAATGAACAGAAGGCTGATGCTTTGGAGGGCTACAGTGAAAACCGTAGCAGGTCCACACAAACACACACACACATTTACAAACACAAAGTATATTGTCCTTGTACGTATTGTGTGTTTGCGGATGACCTCACTGATATTCTACATCTATAGAGAGATAGATGTGACTGCCAAGAAGCTGAATATCTTCAAGTCGGTCTTAACCATAGAGTTTCTGCTAAGGACTTCCGCCAAACACACCCACACCTACCACACCCACCACACTCAAACACCCTTACTTGACCCTTGAACCCCCTCTGTAATCTAGCTCCATCCCGCTCTCTTGTCTGTCTCAGCCTCCCTGTGGCTCCCCCTGGTGGGCGGAGAGTCTGCCCTGCTGCTGTTTGCAATGGCCGTCCGACACTTTGCCATCGACCTGGCTCTGTTTTGCAGGTGGCTGCTGCGCTCCCACAGCCGCCCTGATGGTGAGCACTGTCGGATCCTCCAGGCCCATGCATGGGGGGAGGCAGCCGTCACGAGAATAAAGCAGGTGGCTGCGTGCATGTCTGATACCGCCACAAGGGGGCACTCTAATCCTGAACAACGCAGAGGTCTGTGCGTTTATTTACTTTAGACACACGTTGACGCACTTTTGAAGACCCAAAAATACTGTACACAAAAAAAACTCAAACAGCTCTTTGTGTGTGTTCTGCAGATGGGATGGTATATGATGCATATGTGGTGTACCAGCACCAAGGACTGGATCAGGCCACAGAGGAGATACTCAGCCTGTTTGTCACCAGGGTTCTGTCCTGTGTTCTGGAAAACCAGTGTGGCTTCATCCTCTTCATCCATGGCAGAGACAACCTGCCAGGAGAAGGTGAGATACCTCTGAGGGTTAGAGGCTGTGCCGGTCGGGGTCAGAGGTCGAAGGTTATTCTGTGGTGGAGTTAGAGCAGTGCGCCGTGCTCTGAAATGTAACTGAGTAACCGTCAGCTTGACAGATGTGAGAGAAGCACAGGCACAGTCCTGTTTCTCTGCTTGCACACTCGCCATCTTCTTTATCTCCTCCCTCTTCCTTGACCCCTTCCCCTTTCATCTACTGTCTCCCCCTCTCCCTCTCATTCACCCCTTTTCTCCTTTTCCCCTCCCCCCACCTCTCATGCCATGTCCCCCACTCCTTCTCCTCCTGCTCTCTTTCTTCTCTTCCATTCCCTCCTTCTCCTCCTCTTCCTGTAACCTCCTACCCTCTTCCTCTTTCCCCCCACCCCAGACTGCATGGAGCTGGCAGAGAGGTGCATTCAGCTGAGCAGGAGGCTGATAGTCATCCTCACCCCGACCTCCGGGTCAGAGGTCAAAGGTCCCGGTGCTGCGGACCAGTACGACTGGCAGCTGGGGTTCCACCATGCCCTGCTGCGGAGCGGTGTGAGTGTGATCCTAATTCAGCTGGGGGACATGAGCTACACACACCTGCCCCCCACCCTGCAGCTGCTGATCCGCAGCAGAGCCCCCCTCAGGTGGCGCGAGGCAGCGTGTGGTGCAAACAGGGCTACGTCGAACTTCGCGAAGCAGGTGAGGTACCTGATGCCTGCCGCTGCAGCAGCCGGAAGGCAGAGACACCAGCCAAAAGAGATACACTTCCTGACTGACAGACCCTGATCCAGAGACACCAGCTAACAGAGATACACTTCCTGACTGTCAGATTCTGATCCAGAGACACCAGCCAACCCTTCTTGACTGACAGACTCTGATCCAGAGACACCAGCCAACAGAGATACCCTTCCGGACTGACAGACCCTGATCCAGAGACACCAGCCAACAGAGATACCCTTCCGGACTGACAGACCCTGATCCAGAGACACCAGCCAACAGCGACAACAGGAGGATACCGCCCGCGCTTCTGCTTTGAATACAACCACGGAAATCCCGCCATCACCAAACAAAAGACACACACATTCCTGCTACTATACAGGACCTGTATTACCCCCCGCCCCCCAGCCCCCCACCCCCCGTCAGCCCCCCAGGACACACACACACACACACATTCCTGCTAACACACAGAACTCGAATGACCAATTCCTGGTCCCTCTTTTAAATCAAATCAACCAAAATGTCATTTGTTTAGCGCCTTTCATACTAGGAGGCAACGCAATGCCCTTCACAGACAAAGGATTCCAGGGATGTACACAAATTTAGCATTTATAAATTCACACACGTTCCTGCAAGCTAATACAACTACAATTACAGCTGCTCCCGGTCTCCTCATGTCAAACAAAGCAATAATGCCTGAAGAAAATGCCACTGATTACATCCAAATTTTCCTCACCTGCTCATGACCTGAAACTTTGGTACGATTGTAATTCTTCTAACAGGTGTAATTTGTCAGGGGTATTATCTAACTAGTCTTTAAATGAGTTACAGCAGGTTTAATTGACAGAGTTTAATGTGCAGACCTTCTCTTTGGTAACTGGTTTTACTTAGTGTTAAATGCAAAATGTAGAAATCATTCAAGAAGCAGCAGCTCATAGCGGGACACCCTGAGGAAGACACACCAACGGCCCAAGACTTTGTAAGTCTACTGGTACAGACTGGACAGTGTAAAACATGTGACCAGTGTGGTTACACAGCCTTTGCATAGACACACTCACACACCTACATACACACACAACATAAAGCTCATAGCAGCTCTATCTTCTGCACCCGGCAACGGGCCACAGCACAGCATGCAGGCAGGACTTTCCTCTGGCTCGCAGGTCAGGGGGAAACCACCCAAACGGTCTGCGCTGGCGAGGGCGTGGTCATCCATCGGAAAAAGCTTAAGACCTTTAGGAGGCCCAGTAGGCACGAAGCCCAGTAGGCATGGAAATTCTATCCTGGCAACCAATCACAGTGAGAATCAGAAGAAACCAGAGATGTGAGAAGTCTGGACCTGGTCGCTGCTTTTCACTTGCCCTTTCAAGATTCCATGGGATAGTACAATCCTGGCTATTTTGACCTTGGCCTTCACTCACTGTTCAGAGTCGCTGTTGTTGTTGAATACACTTCTTTGATTCATGTGAAAGTGATTCCATAATGTTGTGTGATTAGTATTACGTTACACATTACATATGTGATTAAGATATACAGTTATAGCAGCAATGTCAGAATGGATATAATTTCTTCACCCTGGGCGAAACAAGTTGTGCGAAGACACACCACTGTTGTGAAATGATTGTATCGCAGTGAATATAATCATCAAAAATGATCCTACTGATAGCAGTTGATAAGAGATACGTTCCTTTCGCATGGAAATATGAAAAATCCTTCAATTTACTTACAAACTTGCTTCAAAATACTGAAAATGAACGGGGTTGAACGTTGTGGAAATGTACGATTGCGTGCGTGAAAGAAAGAGATGGAAAGAAAGGCTCATGTCTCTGTTTGACCTTTCCCCTAGCTTCTGTACAGCCACAGACGTGACCGTGGATCCCTGGGTAGAACGTGTGTGTGTGCGTGTGCGTGTCAGTGATGACGTTCGTCCCAACAGCTGTCCGTAGCCCTCTGGGGACCTGGCCCCTGGCTTTGTCCTCCTCTGGCCTCAGTGACATGGCACTCGTCCGGCTTCACACCAACCCCAAACCCCCATCCTTCTTCTTCTTCTTCCCCCTCCCCCCCATATCTATCGCCCTCTCTCCCTGTCCCCCTCCTGGGTAATCCATCATGACTTAATCAGACTCTGACGACACATGGTGACCTCCCAGCCTAGTATACATGGATATCCTGGTGGTTAGCCACACACTGATATCTAGCTTCTGGTTAGCAACATACGGAATACTGGTGTTTAGCTAGATGGTGGTGATGAGCTTCATAGTTGTGGTTAACTTTGATTAGTGGTTAGATAAAAAAGAAAGTGGTTGGTTCCAAAAGGGATGATTAGCTAAATACGGGTGGTTAGCTACATCCTGATAATTAGCTACATACCATCGTGGTTGGTTACACAGCTGGTCAGCAACATACTGTTAATTATCTGTACTGATTGTTACTGGCATGTGGTTAGTGACACACTGGAATTTCAATTAAACAGAATGTGCCAAGAATCCAGAGTATTTGCACTTTGTATCAGATTTTGACTGTATATCAACATGAGTCACTATCTCCTGATATGTAATTTATTCTGAGCACTGTGAGTAGTTGTATGAGAATCAGTAACAGGTTTTTTTATAGCAAGACTGTTTATGATATCGCAGAATGTGATGTTTCACTCCACAGTTTCCACTCTAACGCCCGGTAGCCAAAAAAAACAGCAGGTGGTGTGTGTGCGCGTGACTGTGAATGTGTGTGTGTGTGTGTGTGTAAGGGGGATGTGGAGGGGGTTGTAAAGGACTTTGAGGGTACAAAAGATTGGCCTTAGGCCTAATGCCCTTAGGGTCACTTAAAGGCAATATGCGCACACACACACACACACACCATGTGGCCTGTTAGGTGCCTCTGGCTTGCTGATCCTCTGTGGGGGGTGAGGAGGCGTGGGTGTGTGTTACGTCGGTGAAAAGAGTGTGTGTGTGTGTGTGTACACTGTAATGGACAGAAAGAGAGAAAGAGACATTCCATGATAAAGTTTCATTTGAACTCTCAGGCACAAATTGATTTGACCGTGTTTGGTTGGAGTTAGTAGGCCTCGCTTCGGCCTTGAGGCCAGGGACTAGAGTAATCCCTGCAGCCCCAAAACCTGTTTACACAGTGATCTTGAAAAGCAAGACCTGCCTGGCCATAGGGATTCCTTCTGTTCCGTCTGTTCCCCAAGTCTTTTGGTCAACAGGATTAGGAGTTGTATCTCTTTTCTCCACTCACACACCCCTTTCTGTTCGTCTTCCACATCTGTGGCTGATTACAAGCCTTTTTTCTCCGCCCAGAATCCGGTTGTGTCTGTCTCTGCCGCTGTCCACAATCGCACCGGATGGGATGGAGCATTGACTCTAAATGTGTCTCTATTTCCCCTCCCTCTCAGTTTTAGTTTTCTTTCTTTTATCCTTTCTCCCTAGCACTCTATCTCTTCCCCCTTCACTCTCTTCCTCTATTTCCCAGTTCTGGTCACTGTGGCTCCTTTCTCAAGCTGTTTTGCGCTTGGGAAAAGATCCTTCGCAACAATGGAAACACTGCAGTTTCCCTTTTAGCAGCTGTCTCCCCGAGCAGGCATCAGCCTAGGCTGATCTCTCCCGGATGCAGGCCGGAGGAGGGAGCGTTGCTCTGGGGCCGGGCTGGGAGGCGGGATGGACCAGGGCTCTGTTAACAGTGCTGCAGGGTCTGGAAAGGTGCAGGCAGCAGGGTAGAGGACACCTGTTTATGTTGGGCTGGCGAGCAGATGGCCGTCGCTTCACAGTCCCCCAGGGGCCAGCAGCCAGCCCCGGCTCCATTAAGGAGTCAGGGCCTAGTGACAAGAGTGACAGAGACAGCGATACACTCCACGCACACCCACACACACTCCACGCACACACACACACACACACACACTGCATACATACATGCACTGAACACTCACAAAGACACACAATCCACACATGCAGGACAGTGCGATGCATCCTGCATTACCCTGCCTTTTTTCCCCCCACCTCTCTCCATCTGCTGTGATATTACCATCTGCTTCTCAGGTACATACTTGTACTGATGCAGAACGCAAGATTGCCAACCAATGGCAAACAGCCAAGAAACACTAAAAACGACAAAATGTCAGCGATGAAAGTAGTGGGAACATCTGAGAACATTCTGTGAAATCTTCTTCATGAGCCTTAGGCATCACTATAATGAAAAACCTGAATATTTTATTTACATTTATTCCTTCAGCAGAAGCTTTTATCCAAAGCGACTTCCAAGAGAGAGATTTACAAAAGAGCATCGGTCACTGATCATAGCAACGTGATAGTCCCCAAGCACCGATTTTCAAAGGATTTTCCTTATCTTATGTTTCCTTTGCTAGCCCATGTGCGCTTTTGACAATTTTGTGTTTGCAGTTTGGAAGCAAAGCGGACGTCTAAAACGACGTCTGCTGTAGGTGTTTTTGGGGTTCAATGCAAATATCAGAGCACTTAGTTTGCAGAGCTGATTTGGTTTGTGCAGCGTTCAACAACCCAGCTCATTTTAGACACACTTCAACATTCAGGGTAAATTGTTCGACCACTGACACCAAATCTTTAACTGTTTAAATGCCTGTGGTATTCCACGACCTAGGAATGTACAGCAAGATCTGCTTTCAACATGACATGATCTGTTTGTCTGACCATCACTGCCCCCCCCCCACCCCCCGACCCCCTCCCACCCCCCCCCCTTTCCTGACGGTAGACCAGGTGTTCCTCAGGGCTTAGCCTTCGGTGCTCTCCATGTCTCTCTGTCTCTAATGGCCCTGTGCCTGGTGCCTGTGTGCAGCTGCCTGCCATGGGCCGTCCTTTGTGTGCATGTCCTCATTGTCAGCATACCCCCCACACACACATGCTCATTCATGGCTCGAGTCGGCTGGATGTGATGGGGGCGGTGGGGGAGGAGGGGGTGGGGTGTGGGGGGTAGATTCTACTTTCTTATCTTGGTTTCCTTTGGTGTGTGCGTCTGCATGTGTGCCTGCAGAGTGTGTGTGAAGCAGAGTGTGCGTGAATGGGTGTGTGTTTCTAAAGCCATGGGGGAGGGCATGTGTATATGCGTTTGAAGAAAAAACGCGTGCCTTAGGAGCAGCCTCGACCGAGGGAGAGAGTGAGCGTGTGGGTGTGTGCGTGTGTCTCATTGTGAGGTCACGGGGCTCTCATTGGTCAGAAGCAGGTTGAATGTAATGAGGGACTAGTGGATAGCGGCGCTCCATCTGCTAACTCTCACATTGTTCATTCCTACCCCCCAGGGTCCTGCAGCCCATAGACGGGATCCTAGACTCAGACACAGGGACCTCCTCTCCCCTCTGCTTCCCTGGGACTTTACCTCTGGATGCTGGGACTGGATGCTGGGTCTGGACTTTCCTTAACGTCAACACCGCAAAGCTGGGGAAAGCACTCAGAAGTGAAACGGCGTCCGCGCTGGGATGACCCACGGCGTTCTCTCAGGAGCCCACTTGCTGCATGAGAAAGTGTGTGTTTGTGCTGGATTAAGTTCTTCCACCCCTATCACCCCTCACCGTGGAAACTGGTGGTAAGTTTGTCTGAGGAGAATTCACTTGAACTGGAAGGGCAGTTTAAAAGTTTGGTTTAAAGAATTGTTTTAAAGTCAGAGAACTGCAAAAGAGAAGTCTTCCGTGTGTGTGTGTGTGTGTGTGTGTGTATTTAAAAGGGGCTCTCCCTCTGTGTCTGTAAATGTAAATGCTTTCTGTTTTCGGAGGTGTCAGTGACATGTTCTATTCTGGGATTGCAACTGTCAAATGAGTAGAGGACCTTTTGCTAGTTCTTACCGTGGAATTGATCATTATCTTCTATCATTTGATGGCTGTAAAACCTAGATAGACGTAAAACTTGTTGAATCCTGTTCATTAAACGCTGTCTAGCTGGCAGCCAACGCAAGCCACAAAAATTTGCATGTAGAGCGGAGCAATGGAAGTATGAAGTATGCTCATATAGCTCAGGGCCAAAGGAAGTCTTTCAAATGTTGAATACTGTGCTAAATTTAAATCAATTTAAAAAGAAAACTTGCATGTTGACTTTTTAAACCTTGGTTTATGATGGTGACTAGTGGAAAAGACCTGTACTGATGACTAACAAAGAACAAGAAGAAACATATGTGAGAGTATGCAACTGAGGAGCTCAGCTGCTGTGCGTGTGTGTTTTTAAATAAGTGTGTGTGAGGCAACTGAGGTGCAACTGAGGTACTCAGCTGCTGCTGTGTGTGTGTGTGTGTCTGTGTGAGGACTCATTTCCAGACGAGAGGTAAGAGGGGTTCATGTCTGCACTGAGGGGGGATAGTCTCTACCCCCCCCCCCCCCCCCCCCCCCCCCCCCCCCCCCCCCCCCCCCCTTGCACGCACTCTTAGACCATGACGATATGTATCTGCGACCTGTACTGAGCGCGCTCAGTGGAGGATGAGCAGGGCCACCAGTTGCAGAGGGTTCCCCTGTGGCTTCAGCAGGCATCTGTTACCCCTGCTGCCTATGCAGACCCCCATTCCCTCCCCCCTCACTCCCCCCCTTCCTCGCTCCTCCCCTCCCTCCTCTCTCTTTGTCCCCCACACTCCAGACTGTGGAGATGATCTGGAGTCGGCCCCCGTGGGGACCTTGCTCAGGTCTGGCCCCGAGGGAACTAGCCATGCCCAGGGGAGCTGCCAGGCCAGAAGAGCTAACTCTGGCCCAGCGAGTCCCATCCCTCCCCCCATGCCCAGGGGAGCTCACCCTGACCCAGACCCAACCCTGCCCTCCCACCCCCAGGCCCAGAGTGATGGGGTCCAGACTGCAGCATCTGGTGCCTTCCTCATCCTCCACCTTAGTGCGCTGCAATCTCAGAACCAGACCTCATCTTTCAGCGTTCTGCAGTCACAGAACCAGACCTCATCTTTCAGTGTTCTGCAGTCACAGAACCAGACCTCATCTTTCAGCGTTCTGCAGTCACAGAACCAGACCTCATCTTTCAGTGTTCTGCAGTCACAGAACCAGACCTCATCTTTCAGTGTTCTGCAGTCACAGAACCAGACCTCATCTTTCAGTGTTCTGCAGTCACAGAACCAGACCTCATTCTTCAGTATTCTGCAGTCACAGAACCAGACCTCATCTTTCAGTGTTCTGCAATCACAGAACCAGACCTCATCTTTCAGGGTTCTGCAGTCACAGAACCAGACCTCATCTTTCAGTGTTCTGCAATCACAGAACCAGACCTCATCTTTCAGGGTTCTGCAGTCACAGAACCAGACCTCATTCTTCAGTATTCTGCAGTCCTGCTTTTCCAGTTAGTTTCCCCACAGTGGCTGTACTGTTCTAACCCCAGTGTTTGAAGAAAAAGGATCTCAGACTCAAAGTCATTAGCTTTTTCTCTGTTTCGTGGGATGTGAAATGTAAAAATGCTGCTACCATGCAGGCTTTATAGCAGTGTGTAAGTATTTGATTAGATAAACCTTTATTTGTCCTCCAGGGGTGGAAATTGCAGTTCACAACAAAGTATGCCCATGAAAAGGAACATAAAACTCATAGATTCCTAAACAGACATGTAACATACATACAGAATATGTAGTTAACATGAGTGAAGGTTAAGGAGCGGGACAATAGGTATTAGCCCACACCAATTTTTTAAGATGACAAAATTGCCCTGCTCTTGAATGTTCTTTAAAGAGTACATCAGTCTGTCTGAATGGTGTCATATTTAATACTGGCAGGTAGTGTATTTAACACTGACAAGTATTTGGGAGTTTGAGCTGGGAGTAATCGGTAAGTTGCCGTGCTCAATTGTTTTTATAAAAATGATTTTATGTCCTTGGGCACGTCCCCCTACTTGCCTGAGGGGGAATGTCCCTGTACTTACTGTAAGTCACTCTGGATAAGAGTGGCTGCTAAATGACTACATGTAAATGCACTGGATGGCAGCGGAGGAAACACATTTGTACTTCTCTGATGTTTTAGCTGACTCTTCAGGAAACAAACAGTGACTCAGGATAGCGGCTACGCCAAAAAGCACTGCTCACTGAGTGTGTCAGCGGCTGTGTGCGTGAGCGTGTATGAGTGTGTATGTGCGTGTTTGAGAGCATGTAAAGTGGAGGGTTGTTTGAATAGCTCCAGCCACCGTCTGTGCCTGCCCGCAGCCCGGGCCTGGTGAACAATGGCTGGTCGGAGAGTTCCAGATTGTGTTGGCAGCTGCTTTGTGAGGTGACAGCGAGCCAGACACACTTTCACCAACCCCCCCCCCCCCCCCCTCGCACACTCTCGCTCTCTTTCTCTCCTCTTTTGTTGTCGAGTGACTAAATTATTCCGGCTTTCTTCTGGCATTCGTGGACACGCCCACTGGAGTGGCAGCTTGAGTTGCGGAGCGCGGGTCGTGGGGGTGGGGGGTGGGGGGTGGGGGGTGGGGGGTGGGTGGGGTGGGGGGGGGGGCTTCTGTCTTCCGGTCCGGAGGCCCTCTCTTCCCGCTGCTATACGTGCACGCTCCTCGCGGGAAGTCCCCCGACTGCACCTCCTGCACCTCCTGCAGCTCCGCACGCTCTTCACCGGAGCTGGGATGGAGTCTGCGTTCATGCAGTGGCCAGACGCACGCACACGGTCCATGTAGACGAGCAGCCTCGCGTGGATAATCAAGCTCCGATTAGGCACCGAGGACCAACGCCACACACTGGAAAACAAGCCCTTGTTTAAGGGGTCACTGAGCAATTAGCGGGCAAGGCCTGGCTTCAACAGATCTCCTTTGTGTCGACCAATCAGGTTTTCCTTCTTATACAACAAGCCTCTGTCTCAGTCCTGTGTAAATACATGGTGCTCATCTTTCTAAAATCCCAGCGTACGAGATTAAGTCCCCTTTGTCTGATACAAGCCTGAGTTGAAAGGTTGTTATTAACTAAAGAAACATGCAACCGAGAAACTTGAAATTCAGCATCTCAACACACCTTACGCCTTTGTACATGTACACAATGTACATTCCCTAAGGGCCCTGTACTGCTTACAGCTGACTTGCGTGACAAATTTATGACTAAGCTGAGTACAGACTGTAACTAGCTACTGTTAGAGCCAGTGGTTTGGCATTGTGAGAGTGTATGTGTTTGAGGAGTCAGGTGGCTGAGTGGTGAGGGGTCTGCTAGTAACCAGAAGGTCCTTGGTTCGAATCTGAGCTATGCCAACATGACATCCTTGGTGGGGGGGGGTGGGAGTGAAAGTCGCTCTGGGTAAGAGTTTCTGCTAAATAACTAAAAGTAAATGTGTGGGGACCCTCCCCCCCCCCCCCTTTTATTTGATTTATTTGTACCCTTCCTCTTTCAGGCTTCCGTGCCAGGATTGGTCAGACAGCAGCCTAACTGCAGAGGTGACAGTGGGGTCATCCAGAGGGTCAGCCAGAATCCTCGAGGTCACGGAGGAGACAGGACTGGATGTATGAGACGACTTCATGGGCCTGAAGGAACATCTGGAGGATGAAACAGGCCGCATCCTCAGCCTGGGTCTGGATTTGGAATACCTCCACGTGGAAGGCAACGTGAGGCGGGCAGACCTGAGCGCCGCGGTTGGTGCAGACGCAGGGCCCTTGGAGGCAGGGGTGGCCAGGGGAGTTCATGGTATCAGTATCAGCACCAGCAACAGCACCAGTAGTAGTTGCAGCAACTACTCTGAAGAGAGCGCTGCGTCCGACAGTGAAGATGAGCGAGCCCAGATCTCTGTTTCTGAAGTCCAGAAACTTTGTCTTTACCCCTTACCCTCCGGGTCAGCTCAGAACACTGCCCCTGGGGAGTCCACTCACACAACAGCCATCCTCACCCATCGCCAGACCAAGGTGGAGTTTGCTCTGAAGCTGGGCTACTCTGAGGACCTGGTGCTGCAGGTTCTGGGCAAGCTGGGCCCCAGCGCGCTCATCAACGATATTCTGGGCGAGCTGGTCAAACTGGGAACCAGGACAGAGATGGAACAGGAAGTGATCGCCCATTACGCTTCCTCCTCTTCCTCCTCCTTTTTCTCTTCCTCCCTGTCCCACTCGTCCTCCTCCTCGTCCCTGGACTCCTGTCGTCAGGTGTGTGCGTCTCCCCATCGGGACGACCAGGACAACCTGAGGCCAGTGGTGGTGGATGGAAGCAATGTGGCCATGAGGTAAGTCCATCTCCCCTCTCCTCCCTCTATTACCTCCCCTCTCCTCCTCTCCTCCTCTTTCCTTCTCTCCTCTCCCCACATCTCTTCTCCTGCGTTTCCCAGTATCGAAGCATGCTGTTGGGCATTCTGTCAGTTCCCCACGGCCCTCTCCTGCCAGTGCTGTCCCCTACCCAGGTTTCACGGCTCAGTTGAGCACCCTGGTTAGGGTTCCGTGTGCGCCTGCAAATAATGTAGACCAGGGGTGTCCAATCCTGGTCCTCGAGAGCCCCTGTCCTGATAGTTTGAGGTGTTTCCCAGTTCCAGCACACCTGATTCTAATGTTTGGATCATTATCAAGCTCTGTGGGAGCCTCATAATAATCATTATTTATGCTGTATGTGATCTGACCACCTAGCCCGATCTCAGAGCCTCGTCCCCTCGTCCCCCTCCTCTCTCTTCTCCCCTTTCTCCTCCCCTCCCGTGCTTGATCTCAGAACCATCCTGAAGTTACTGAATGACTGAGAACGTTAAGCACGTCCTAACACCCCCCCCCCTCCCCCCCTTCCCACCTCCCCACCCCCATGACCGAAAACACTGCTGATGATGTCATGTTGTGCTTCTCAGTCACGGGAATAAGGAAGTGTTCTCCTGCCACGGCATACAGCTGGCAGTTGATTGGTTCCTGGAGCGCGGCCACAAAGACGTCACTGTGTTTGTGCCCGCCTGGCGGAAAGAACAGTCAAGACCCGACGCACTTATCACAGGTACCAGCAGGGGCTGGGGGCTACACACACACACACACACACACACACACACACACACACACACACACACACACACACACACACACACACACACACACACATGCATCCGAATCAGTTTTATTCATCATGTACATTTACACAAACATGGAATTTCATGTGGCAGGATGGTGCAAACAATAAACATGTTCAGATCTTCATCAAAAAATCTAGGGAGGTACGAGAAATTATCAATAAAAAATTAATAATCTGAAGTATAAAATGAAATGAAGTTAAATAACTATATTTACAAAATCGAATACAAATATAAAAACATGAATATAAATAAATATTCATTTAGCAGACGCTTTTATTCAAAGCAACTTACAGCATATACAGGGACAATCCCACATGAGGCAAGTAGGGGTAAGTGTCTTGCCCAAAGACACAACATCACATAGCCACAGTCGGGAATTGAACCTTTCAATCATGAGGCTAACGCCTTAACCCGCTGAGCCACCTGACACTGTGACACACACACACACACATAAACGCAGACACACCCATGAACATGCATGCATGCACACACTTAAAATGCCCAATATATCATTTGCTTACTCAGCTTTTTTTTCTCTTCAGTCAAATCAAAGGTCTACCACTACCTGGGGTATGGCCTTCATCATCACTCACAGCCTTAACACTCACTCATGCCCATGTTCAGCCATGTTTTGACTGGTACTTTAGCAGTAAGCAAAAGGGAAACGCCAGAGGTATTTTTCATGGAGCTTTTTCCCATGTGAAATCTAATGACACACGGAATCATGGCATGAAAAAACACATTGAACTGCTCTTTTATAAGCTCATGATGAAAGTTAATGCAGGTATGCCTTTGTTAGGTTCAAATCTAAATCGGAATCAAGAAAGAGGAAAAGACAACAAGGAAATAAGGTTAAATCTACTTATGAGGAGACCAGCAGAGATGTGCTTATGGCAATCTCAAAACCTTATCTGGCCCACATCTCTCTGGTTCCTCTTTTGGGAGTCAGACAGTCACCGTTCATCATTTAAAACAAATGTTATTTAGGAATGTTCTCAGGCGAGCTCGTTTCAGGGCCCAAGGGATCAGCACACATCCCCCATCCTGGTTTATTTTCACTCCAAAGCACGTCCTTTCTGCAAGACCATTTTAAGAAGGCACATACATAGCCTAACAACATAATTAATGATATAAAAATTATAACAGCAAATATGAGATTACCAAAATAATTCTAACAGCCTTAGATTAGATTAGATAAACCTTTATTTGTCCTCCAGGGGGTGGAAATTGCAGTTCACAACAGCAGCAGGGTAAAGTATAGCACACAGAGTTGCAGGGTAATATACATAATGACAATAACATAACAATAGCAATAGCAATAGGCGGGCACGATAAAGTCAGATATAAAAAATAAGAAAATAAGTAAGTAATTCAAGTAATTTAAGTAATTTAAGTAGTCTGGTTAAGTGGTCCAGTATAAAAAAAATAAGTAAGTTGAGTAGACATATAGACAGTTATTGCACTTGAGGAGAATTAAAGTATTGCAAGAGAAATAACTAAATTAAGTCAACATGTAGGCAGTTATTGCACTTGAGGAGTTACAGAATTACAGTATTTTGCAAAGAGTATGATCAAAAATAAGTTAGGTAGACATATAGACATATAGACATATAGACATATAGACATATAGACAGTGATGGAGAATTACGGCGTTACAGTATTGCAAAAAAGTAAGCAAGTTAAGTAGAAATATTGCACTTAGTACAGAATATGAATATAACATGAGTATTGCACCAGAGTGAGGTAAGTAATAAAAGCAAACAAATAATATAAAAATAAAATAAAGATACAATAAAAGAGTAATAAAAAGTAATACTGCACGGTGGTGAGGCAGTGATGGTAATAGTTATAATAATCGCTTCATCGCTGTTCCAATGCTGCCCCCCTCACCACCACAGTTGACCTCACTGTCATTCTCTCTCTCTCTCTCTCTCTCTCTTTGTGCATCAGACCAGGAGATTCTGCGTCGCCTGGAGAAGGAGAAGATCCTGGTGTTCACGCCGTCGCGCCGTGTCCAGGGCCGCCGCGTGGTCTGCTACGACGACCGCTTCATCGTCAAGCTGGCCCACGAGTCGGACGGCATCATCGTATCCAACGACAACTACCGAGACCTGGCCAATGAGAAGCCCGAGTGGAAGAAGTTCGTGGACGAACGACTCCTCATGTACTCGTTTGTGAACGACAAGTAAGGAAGCCCCGCCCACTTTGTCAATGTCACAGACGGCATCACGGAGACCCGGATGATTCCAATGCAGCTGTTGTTGTTGTTGTCACGGTTATTAGCCTTACTGTCTACTGCCAGGATCAGCTGTGTCTTATCAGAACAGAGCTCACACTTCCTGTGTTCAGGTTCATGCCCCCTGATGATCCTCTGGGTCGACACGGCCCCAGTCTGGAGAACTTCCTGCGGAAGAGACCTGTCATCCCCGAGCACAGGAAACAGCCTTGTCCCTACGGTAACGGTCTCCCTCCCTCTTCCATTTAATTTCCTTAATTTATTCACAGTTTGTCTGCAAAAGCCAGTTGGTTCTGCAACAAAACCTGCATGAAAAAAGTTTGAGCATATACTAAGAAACCTAACTGGGAAAAAACGACCAAACTATGCATTTTTTTCTGATGTCATCCCTTTTAAACATGCATTGTAATAATGTTTTGGTTCAGCAAATCCTTTTATTCAAAGCCACTCAGACCTGTCAGTCAGTGAAAGGGTTGGTTATGTTGTGGTAAAATGCTTTACCACACCTATTGCACCCATTTGTAAATCAATGTCATGTAAGAGTTTTGGTAGCTTCTTGACAAGCTCTTATTAATCTTCACTCCTCAGGTAAGAAGTGCACCTACGGGCACAAGTGTAAGTTCTATCACCCTGAGAGAGGCTCCCTGCCCCAGCGCTCTGTAGCCGACGAGCTTAGAGCCAGTGCCAAGGCCTCCTCCTCCTCCTTCTACTCCCCTTCCTCCTCCAAGACTGTGGGTGACTCAATCATGGGAAAGAGTCCAACAAGCTCTAGGATCGATCCGATGTCCGAATCCCGGAGCTGGCCCCCTAAGAGGCGCTCAGACTCCTACAACGACCTCCTGGATGAGCAGCTGGAGGTCCGAACCAGGACAGAAGCTCGTCGAGGCAGCAGTAGTAGCCTTCTCCCTCCAGCTGCGATGCCATTGGTCCAGCAGGACCGGAGACACCAGCATGATGGGGGAGGAGCCTCTGGGGGCCATGGAGCGGTGGGGCAGGGTCCAGGGGAATGCTACCCCAGGTGTGAATCCCCAGAGCTGGGCTACCCTTTGATGAGGGCCTACTCAAGCCTGAGCCTGGTGGTGCCTCGTAGCCCGGAGAGGTTCTTCCCTGCAGAGCTGGGGGCCGGCTCCATGCCCTCTGACTGCAGCAGTGAGGGGAGTGTGAGCTCGGACTCCTTCTCCCCTGACCCAGTGGTGGAGGAGGGTCTCAGATATCCCCACCACCATCACCACCATCACCCTTGCCCCGGACGACACCCCCAACCACCCTCTCACACCCCAGCTAGCATGTCCCAGCACCCACACCACAGCTACCCTCTTTCCCAGGGCCTGGGGAGGATGCATGGATATGCCCTGGAGGATCCTCCTTCCTCCCTCCTCCACTTCAACGCTCCCCTGGCCTACTTGCCGGCCCACCTGCCGGCCCGCTCGGGCTACCCAGGGGACTATCCCCACCCCCCACCCCAGACCTCCAGCCCTCATGCCTGCTCACAGGGATCCCCCCTGGGGCGCACTCTTCTGGGCACACCCTGGCAAGATGACGGGCTATTGGAACCTCGGCTGTACGAGCACTCCCCGCACCGCCCCAGGAGAGGCTGCTCTGGGCATGAGTCACGTCTAACCAGCTGGGACCCCCACTACCAGCAACCGTCCCAACCCTGCTATGAACCATTCTCCTTTCACAGCCTGACAGAGGGACTCCCACTGCCCTGGTACTCCCCTTGGGCCCGGGGACCACATTCCCCCCGCACACCTTCATCCTCTCTGCCCCCTGTCCCTCTAGCCCTCCCCACCCACTCCTCCATGATAGCCAAGGAATCCCCTGACCAGAGCTACTACATTGAGCAGCGAGAGAAGGTGTTCACCAACTTGTGTAACATCTTCCCTCCGGAGCAGGTGAGGGTGGTGATGGGGAGGAACCCCCATGTGATCGATGCCCAGCAATTGGCGGCGGCCATCTTGGCGGGTAAGACCCAGAATGGGCCTTGATCCCCGGCGGCAGCCATCTTGGTGGATGACTCAGTGTTTCTCTACACCCCCAACTCCAGAGAAGCAGTTGTGCTTGAGTGTAGCAGCAGCAGCATTGTCAAGCATCAGGAGCACTGATGTTAGCTTAGCTTCCAAATAATATGCTTCATCAAAGCAGTCTGTTACTTGATACCGTTGATGATTTTTCGCAACCTTCAGCACTTATCGTCCAGTACAGTTCTTTCTCCATGGGCGGAAGTTTTGGTGTAACAATGGGGAAATGTCTATGTGGTTTAAGTGTGTGCGGAAAGTGTATTTTATTGTGTTCCTTGTTGACTTATTGTTGGGATCCATTGCTTTAATTTATTTATATTTTACAGATGTTTTAAGTAATTATTTGATCATTTTTAAGTTATATAAATAGCTAGCATTCTGTTCTGGCACTTTTTGTCGCTTTCTCATCAATGTTTTAATTTTGGCAATCATACCTCCGGGGAAGGATGATTAGTTTAAGAGTTTTTGAAATGTTTCCTGAAAATATTGAATTAAACTGTCACGTACCAATTTGGCCAGTACGAATCGGTTGTAACCCTTCATCATTAGATTTCTCTTATCAGGTGTTGTGTTGACTAAGGTGGTAATGTATCAGATGAATTTCCCCTTTAGAGACGTGAAACCGAATTATGGGAAAAAAACCCTTCTGATCAATTTATTGAGTTGACTTCCCCTCTGGGTAAAGCACCCTGTCCCCTTCTGAACCGGGGATTTATACATAGAGTTTTACTTTTATTTATGATTTTTTGTTGTTGTTGCCCTCAAACCATCCTGCCCATTGAAATCACATCACAATGGTTTTGGAAGATGTGCAAATGTGTTAATTTATAATTGTTAATTTTTGGTAAGTGTTTGTGCTATGTCCTCAAGAGGTGTCTGCGGTTTGAGTACTTTTGCAGAAAAATAGTTGATTTCTTGTTAAGTGTAAGTTCATGACAGGCAAGATTTGTCAGATCCATGAAGGGCTTGTTGGTTTGGCACTCGTTCCATGTTCCTACTTTCTCACGGTTAGATAAATAGTAAATTCAACTGCAAAGGTTACTTGCCTGAAGATGTAAGCACACATACTAAAGAGATTATTTGTCTTTACAGAACAGAGCTGTTGTCATAGTGACCAGCTCAGCACTCCAGAAAACACCTCTCCTATCGTTGATACAAATTGTATTCTTACTTATCCAGATAATTGTTTTATATGAAAATATTTATACAAGAAAGTATATCTTCCGTGTTCTGTGTAAGGATGCAGGACGTCATTTGAGTTGAAGAAAAAAAGAGCATCAAATGCTATTTTTTCCGATAGCAGGGTTGTCTGACAGTAATAGAGCAGTTGTCTGTCAGCATAATAGTTACATATCGTGAACCCAGAGTGTGTATCCTGGGTACTCAGAACGTAAGGCATTGTTAAGACTGATTAGTTAGCTTCATGAGAAGCCTGTGGATGCTTTAAAAAAAAAAAGTCTTAGTCCAACACTTAACCCTGCCATCTTTCCATGCTGATCTGTGACTCATTTGGTCACACGTTGGAAAGATGTCAGCTCAGGGGAGCTCAGGCATCTCAGGAACAAACCGCTTGTCCACCTGACTCGCTTTCCAATCCTTTTTTTCATTATTTTGGTTCCACGTTGAGTTTCAATCCCTGAACTGATTTGACGGCTTTGAGATGAAAGGGTTGGCAAACCAAGACTTTCTTTTTGAACACCAAGCTTGGAGAGCCCCTGGTACAGGCACTGTGTGCCAGTGTGTGCTGACAGCTGTGTGGAGGTGGTGGTGGGAGGTGTGTGTGTGTGCAGCCATGCTGAAACCATGACTTTGGCAGCTATGGCTGTTTTTGTACTGTAATCCCACCTGTAGATCATGTGGATGTCTCAAGGAGAAACCTCTTAGCCGAGGATTTCCTTCCTGTTGCTGAATTAGGAGTTTGGATCCATTTTGCTGGTAATTATGCAGGGAAATATCAGATCGTATCAGATTTTTTTTTTCTGATTGAGAATGATTTCTGGATGGGAGTTGAAATGTCTTGATTTTGAAAACTGTCCATACGAGTATCTGGGAAACCTTTTCTACACTGGGTGGGAAATATATATTTTCAGTTGACGTACTGTTTAAATGTATGTTGGGACTGTTGGTGCTTGGTTAATATAACCCTGTCATTATTGAATGCTCATTGTCATTTGGTTTTGCTGAGTCAGCTTTATAGAATATCGATTTCATTGTCAGCACATCTGCGTGATATCAGCGTAGTTCATTTGAATGCTTACACATCCCAGTCAGGAATATATAAACCCTGTTCGCTAGGACAAAGGTGGGATGTTGTGTTCATTCAGAGACCAAAGGAAATGGGCAACATGACTGTGGTAATATAATTATAGTTCTTCTGTAGCTTTCTGAGATTTCTCCCCACAGGTTAGCCTTTATAGGATGGAGGGAAGACCAAAACGTCCTGATCAGACTGGATGTTTGGATTCTTCCATTGTTCTGGTGAAACTTTAGGCACTGCAACCCAAAGCCATGCCTTCCTCAGACAGGCCTGTGTTCAGCACGGCCTGTGTTCAGGAAATGGGCCAAAAAGTTGACTTGATTTAGTGTTGTGATTATTTAAGCAATAAATTCCTACTTTTTAAAAAAAGGGTTGAGGCTATGTAATGATTTCTTTCAACTATGTAAAAGAAAGCACCGTGATTTATTTGAAGAAAAACAAACATCGTGATGTTTAGATAACTTCTAAATGCACTTATGACACCAATCAACACAACGCTCCTTTGTGTTTTAGTATGTTTAGTATTTCAATCCTGTCATCACCATGTAAAACTTCATAGATATAAGGAGTGGCTTGGTGCGGATGCTCTGAGAGCAGCTGGGTGCGATTACAGGCCGCAACGAGAACTCGGCTTGGCTGACATTCACCAAAGGTGCAATTAATGAGTTCTTGTGTGGGACAAGCACCATCAGGCTCCTTAATGTCATCCTCAAAGCTCCCTCTAGAGCTATGACCTTTAAATGTGGCTACCCCAGCCATTCCTGGCAATTTTAGGTGAAGAAAAGGGGCCTGAAAAAACTAGCGCCAGAGGTAGTATTTTTTTAGTGCACTTCACTTAATAATGTTAAGAGTTTAAACACACTGGAGTCTTGTTTTGGAGGACATTATGACACAAGTCAGATTGAGTTTGACTGATTAAATAACACTTTCTAAATACTCAGTGAAATATTAAAATACGCAGTGAAATATTTCCCCAGAAGCATGTCTATTGTTGATAAATGTGACGTTTGTAAGTGATTTCCCAGTAGAGCACAGTAGATCCCCAGTACATCACTGTAGATCCCCATTAGATCACTGTAGATCCCCAGTAGATCACTGTAGATAACTCACAAATGAAATACCTGATTTATAACATCCTCCCTAATGGATGTGGAAGCATCGGATGACAGTGAAAAAATTTTATCGAAATTTTATTGAGAACCAAGGCTGAAATGTTAACGATGAACAATGAACATCCAATCAGAAAGAGGGTAGCTAGTAATTAACACAAGGATTCCTCAGGAAGTCATGACAGCTCGTAGTTAATTGACAATTTGATGAAAATATAGCCTATGGTACAAATCCTTTATATATATATACACACATACTGTATATGTATATATCATTGGTCAATCCTGAAAGGACCATGAATGTATTGGCTCTACTTAGCCCCGTATTTGAAGAAACCCCAGACATGTGCTGAAGGAGAAGGCTAGTTAGGATGATGCGTCAGACATGATTGCACCGCTCACCCTGAGAACAATGCGCCTAATGGAGAAACCGCGGACACCCCTATTGATGGTGTCGCCACGGAGACACAATGAGCCAAGGCTGTATATAACAAGAACATTGTTTAAATCTTTCAACAGTTGACAAACAAAATTGGTATGCTAAGCTTTACGTACAAGCTTAGTGACATCGAAAAGCTACGAATGGCCGTTTTTCAAATAAAAGCGAGATTATAAACCAGCTACAGTTCCTTCTTCTTATCTGTTCGTTTATAAGACAGTACGAGCGTCAAAGCATCCTTGTCCGAAGGGCCCATTAGTTTGAACAGGAGACCTCATCTGCTATTTGCAGCTGGTTTCCCGTGGCAACAGGCCACATGCTGTTTGGTTGAGACGCCTGCTAGTGGGCGGAGCTTTGGCAAGGCGTAGAGGGCACGGACACCGGAACCCCGCCCCTCTGACCTTTATTCTGCAGGGGGTTTCAGGTACGGGCAGGGTTAAGGGTCAGCTGTACAAGGAAAGCGAGGCGTCGTCGTGGCGACCGAGTGTCCCTCTCGCTCACATGGACTCGAACTCGTCAATGCGTTGCTTGGTGTTGCCCTGGCGGATCTGCCGCAGGGTCTTGTACTTGTCGCGGCCAGCCTTGACGTTCTCTGCGTGCAGAACATCGTTCTGGGTCTTCTTGGAGTCGTCTCGGGCCTCGGCCAGCTCTGAGCTCAATGCCTGCGGGGGGGGGGAGAGGACACAGCGGTGTCACATGGACACATGGAAACATGGAGGAATGACATGGAAGTGAAGGAGACAGAGAGAGAGAGGGGGGGGGGAGGGGGGGGAGGGAGAGAGGGAGACAGAGGGAGAGAAAGGGAGCGATAGCAGGAGAGAGAGAGAGACAGAGAGAGAGAGAGAGAGAGACAGACAGACCCTAAGACCGTTAGACGTCCAGAGCTAGATCCAGTGAGCTGAAGGGGGAAGGGTTAGGGGGTTTGAGGGGGAGGGGTTAGGGGGCTGGCTCCTCCTACCTGCAGCTGCTTCTTGACGCGGTCGTTCTTCTGGGCCTCGGTGATGCGCTCCTCCTCGCTGCGATGGCTGCTCACCCCGTCGCTGCGCAGCTCGGCACTCGCCTCGCCGTTCGCCTCGTCCTGCTCGTCCCCCTCCGGCGCCGGCGGCGATGACATCACAGTTTTAAGCTCCTCCTTGGTCTTCTCCAAGTCTTCCTGAGCTGACAACGCCTGCAGGGGCAGAGCCAACCACAGTTCAGACACTAGGCAGGGGCGGAGCTAATCACAGCTCAGACACTAGGGAGGGGCGGAGCTGGTGGGGTCAGATGGCTCAACAAGTTAAGGCGTTGGCCTCATGATCGGAAGGTTGTGAGATCGAACCCCGGCTGTGGCTATGTAACGTTGTGTCCTTGGGCAAGGCACTTCACCGTACTTGCCTCAGGGAGAATGTTCCTGTACTTACTGTAAGTCGCTTTGGATAAAAGCGAATAAATGTAAATGTAATCACAGTTCAGACACTGAGCACTAGGTTAATAAATGTTTGTTCTTACACTCACACACACATATGGTCATGCACACTCAAACACACACACATCCAGTCATGCCAGGGCTGTATGAAGATCCAGGAGGAGCAGGTAGAGAGGACAGCGTGCATGTGAGGGGGGAGGGGGGCCTTACTTTGTGCTGCCACTCGATGGCCTCCTCTTCCTTCTTCCTCTTGGCTTCCTCAAGAAGAGCGATTTTGGCTGTGAACTCTCCCAGCTCAGCAGCCTGCAAGCACCAAGGACAGGGCACACTTACCTTGATGATACGCACTACTGTTGTTAGTATTACACACACTCTCGGCTCCATAGTGGGGCGGGGCTCTCATTACTTACGTTATTTCATTACTGGATGAGTTATTTATTTAGATGCTTAATTGGGACCGCAGATGTGACCCCGTCCCCCCGTCCCTAGCTGTTACCTCCCAGATGTGACCCCCCAGCTGTCCCACCCCCCCAAGTATAACCCCCACCCAGGTGTCTCCACCTGGTGCGACCCCCGCCCCCTCCAGGCGTGTGTGTGGTTACCAGCTGCTCCTGGTTCTTCATCTGGTCGGCAGCCTGCTGGGCCAGCGCTGCCTTGGCCTCTTCCGCCGCCTGCTTCTCCTTCTCCAGCCTCTCCGCCTCCTCCTTCGCCCTCTTCCTCTCCTGCTCCAGCTCCAGAGCCCTTAAGGTCTGCTCCTCCAGCTCTGAAGACACACACACACAAACACACACACGTTCAGATGCTGTACAGGACACGCACGTGGGTATATACACAGACAGACATGTTCAGGCAATTACACAGATGTACATTTTATGATACATCTATGGATCGTTCAGCTTGAATTTAACAACTGCACGTTTAGGTCCAATCTGCTGAACTCCTGATCCACCAGTCTGTCCAATGGGACTTCAGTAATTCAGTCATTTAGCAGACGCTCTTATCCAGAGCGACTTCAGCTATGTTAACCAATAAAGAACCTTTACTGTTCTCTAATATATCATATATCGTGTACCGTACATCTATATGGTATCTAATATACTGTACCTCTCTGGGCCTTGAGCGTCTGCTCCTCGATCTGTCTCAGCCTCTCGATGAGCTCGTCCTTCTCTCGCTCTATCCTCTCCTTCTCTCTCTCCGCGTGCTCTCTCTTCTTCTTCTCGTTCTCCAGCTGGGCTCTGTCGAACAGAAGTGACCGGGTGATCAAAACAGGCGTCTGGGTCTCGCGGCTCACATGTGGCTTATCTCTGTGTGATGGACCTGGCTCCATTCTCCACCTCAGACGCCGGGGCCCACACATGGACTGAGCCTAGTACAAGACTGCAAACGTTTTCAATGGAGATCTTTAATGATTTTTTTCTCTCCCTTCAGACCAAACCCATGCCCAGGACAATGGGCCTCGAAGTGTTACCGCAATACTTGATTTTATTTCACTTGACCCCCTACTCCTTTATCCCTGTGTGCACACTTCTACTCTTTTACCCCTACACACTTACCCCCATGTGCATTGACGAGACTGTGAGCCGTTGTTAAAGAGTTTCCCCTTTGGGGATCAATAAAGTAATTCTGATTCTGATCATTTTCTGTTTGGAAGTCCCTGACTGTTTTACAAATGCAATGCTGCCCCTTGTTGGTCATGATAGGGATAGTTATATCACCGAGCTTGGCTGAGGGTTCTGTTCTGTGTGTCTGTGTGTGTGTGTGTGTGTGTGTGTGTGTGTGTGTGTGTGTGTGTGTGTGGTGTGTGTGTGTGCTTCCAGTGACCTCTCCATCTGCTTGTGGTGTTTCTCCTCGCGGGCTTGTGCCTTCATCTGCTGCACCTCGATGGTGTCAGGCTTCCTCCTCCTCATGTACAGCTCGTGGTTCCCCATGCACAGGGCCAGGATGCGCTTGTTGATCCGCAACCGCGGAGCGTAGAACACAAAGTCCTGAGGAAACGGGAGATAATGAGAGAGATAATGAGAGAGAGCTAGAGAGAGAGAGCTAGAGAGAGAGAGAGAGATAATGAGAGAGAGAGAGCTAGAGAGAGAGAGAGATAATGAGAGAGAGAGGTAGAGAGAGAGAGCTAGAGAGACAGAGAGATAATTAGAGAGAGAAAGAGCTAGAGAGAGAGAGCGAGAGCTAGAGAGACAGAGAGAGATAATGAGAGAAAGAGAGCTAGAGAGAGAGAGAGAGATAATGAGAGAGAGAGCATGAAGCAGAGAGAGACACAGCACAGCAGACTTACTGGAGCTTTCTTGTCAATGGGTTTGATGACAAACTTCTTGTCATTGAAGGAGATGTTTCTTATCTCACTCCAGGGGAAGCCGATCTTTGGTGTCAACCTGGAGAGAGACAGAGTGTGTGTGAGAGAGAGACAGACAGACAGAAAGACAGACAGAGATAGAGAGACAGAGAGAAGATGGGGAGACAGAGAGAGGAAGAACCACAGAAAGAGAGAAGAAGACAGACAGAGGGAGACAGAGATTATTTTAATCCTGTAAACATCCCTTCAGAGTTAGGGAACTGCTGGTGTGTTTCCTGTCTTACTAAGCAGACTGGACCAGTATGTACTGCTGTTAGGCAGCAGAGGGCGCTGGTGTCGAGCAGTTGCTTTGGCCTGAACTCGCTTAGCCGTCTCCATGGTAGCCTGACGCTGCCTCGTGGCATGTGATGAAGCATTCTGATTGGCTGATACAGTCTGTTACCACAGAAACCCAGATCAAGCACAAGATCTGGTTGACACATACAGTAGGCTGGCTGGGTTAGCTTGAGGGACTAAGAACTGGGGTTAGGGACCTGATATAAGGAGTAGGTTTAGGCCTAATGTTAGGTACTAGGTTTGGGGGATAGTTGTAGGTGTTAGGTGAGGGTTTAGTGGTATATCTAGGGCTAGGCCCAAGAGTTAAGTTATTAACTTTACATTAAGTTTACATGAACTGCTATGTAACTACATAGCTGTGTCTATAGTAATAACATTGTAGAAACACTGCAATGCTTGTGTAGTGCGCCTTATGTTAGTAGTACAAGCCGGCTAGGCCTTCCAGGGGTTAGAGAGTGTAAATCAGTGATGTTGAACTAGTGCCATCGAGGGCCAGCTGATTTCACTAAGTAGACAAACTCGTTACTGATATCAGCTGGTGTAGTGCTTGGTTAACACTAAAACCTGCACCCTCTTGGCCCTCGATGGCACTAGTTTGACACCACTGGTGTGAACATTGATTGGTTTTTGGTAAAAACCTTGTACCACATCCACATCCTCCTTCCACACAGTGCCTTGTTTCATCTTAGTCAATCAATCCACACCGCTAACGGCTCACACAATATCACGATGCAGCAATTCCTATGAAGTGTTGACTTCATGTCCTGCCACAGGGTAACATGGTCATCCATGTAAGCGTGAGGTAAAGTGTGGCGTGAGGTAAAGTGTGGCGCGAGGTAAAGTGTGGCGTGAGGTAAAGTGTGGTGTGTGAGGTAAAGTGTGGTTGAGGTAAAGTGTGGCGTGAGGTAAAGTGTGACGTGAGGTAAAGTGTAGCGTGGGTGAGGAGCAGGAGGAGAGCCACTGACTTGTCCTCGTGCTCGTAGATGTTGAGGCCCAGGGCGTCCACTCCCAGCCACAGCTCCGTGCCCTTCTTGTTCTTGATCTCAAAGTAGTTGACCCCGTACATCTCCAGGTCCTGGGCGATCTTCAGGTACTCCATCATGGAGTCCTCCCTGCTCACACACACACACACACACACACACACACACACACACACACACACACACACACACACACACACACACACAGGCTACAGGTTAGTGTCAGATGAATAACACTTACATACACAAAGTATGCAGTGTATATGTAAGTGAGGATAGTGACATACACACAAACACACTTGTGCTTGTGACCGTGTGCACACATCCTGATGTCAAAAGAAAGCGCACACACACATCTAAACACACATACATCTAAACACACACACACACACACGTACCTCAGCATGCCTCTGTGCTCCTCATGCCAGCTCTGTATCCTGTCCTCCCACTGCTCCTTGGTAAGCTTGTGCTGCTCCAGTACTCTGCAGGACACACACACACACACACATGCAGATTAGACCCGACTAGAGACTAACACACACACACAGACAGAACACTAACACTGCATCATACCACTACTGTATAAGGGACACCTTTGGTTTGCACCTAAAGCATATTCAAGTCTATGCGGAGCATAGATTCCTAATCTCCCAATCCCAAGCAGCACACAGAAGGGGGCCTGGGGCCGGTCCTCCCTGTTACTATGACAACACAGCACCCACTGGAGCAGGCAGTGGACAGGCTAGACTAGCTTGGTGCTGGGACTGAGGTTTGGAGGGGTTAACGTGGTGAACTTACAGCGATCCGTTGACTAGTAAACTATGAGAAACATCAATCATAGCTGCTGATTTGATCCACAGCAAAAACATGTATTGGAAACAAGTATTAGAATGACAAGCGAGGAGAACATCTCTCCTGGTCTAGCCAGAGTTCTACCCAGAGTTCTACCCCAGACAGACAGACAGACAGGGAGGCATGCAGGGAGGCATGCAGACCTCTGGGGCAGCAGTCTGTCTGAGGTGAGGTATCCAGGCTTGTGGTGGTCCTTGCTGTAGTCGGCATACTTGGACTGGACAGAGTAGGAGGCCAGCAGCACAGCCGTCTCTGGAGGGCAGTAGTTCTCATCGTTCAGGATGGCCTCCTTCACCTGGAACACACAGCAGGGCTTTACTCTACATCTGTACTCTTCATCTCTACAGCTTTACTCTACATCTCTACTCTACATCTCTACAGCTTTACTCTACATCTCTACTCTACATCTCTACAGCTTTACTCTACATCTCTACTCTACATCTCTACTACATCTCCACAGCTTTACTCTACATCTCTACTCTACATCTCCACATCTCTACTCTACATCTCTACTCTACATCTCCACATCTCTACTGTACATCTCCACATCTCTACTCCACATCTCTACTCTACATCTCTACTGTACATCTCCACATCGCTACTGTACATCTCTACTGTACATCTCCACATCTCTACTCTACATCTCTACTCTACATCTCTACAGCTTTACTCTACATCTCTACTCTACATTTCCACATCTCTACTCTACATCTCTACTGTACATCTCCACATCTCTACTCTACATCTCTACTCTACATCTCTACAGCTTTACTCTACATCTCTACTCTACATTTCCACATCTCTACTCTACATCTCTACTCTACATCTCCACATCTCTACTCTACATCTCTACTCTACATCTCCATATCTCTACTCTACATCTCCACAGCTCTACTCTACATCTCTACTCTACATCTCTACTCTACATCTCCACTCTACATCTCTACTCTACATCTCTACTCTACATCTCCACATCTCTACTCTACATCTCCACATCTCTACTCCACATCTCTACTCTACATCTCCACATCTCTACTCTACATCTCTACACTGCATCTCTACTCCACATCTCCACATCTCTACTCCACATCTCTACTCTACATCTCCACATCTCTACTCTACATCTCCACATCTCTACTCTACATCTCTACTTTACATCTCTACTCTACATCTCTACTCCACATCTATACATCTCCACAGCTTTCCTCTAAAACTCTACATGTCTACAGCTTTACTCGTCATCTCTACTCTACATCAGCCCTGTTCTCTACATGCAGGAAAACATCCACTGATGCTGGAGTTCCTGTTACAGACACCACAACAAATTTAGAAGCTGAAAATAAATGTTTTATAAATTCTGTTATAAAATCTTCAGTATGTGTAAGTGTGTGTGCGAAACGTGAGTGTGTTTTGGTGCGAAAGTGTGTGTGAGAGTGAGTGTGTGTTTTTGTGTGAGAGTGTGTGTGTGTCTGTGTGTGTGAGTGTGTGTCAGTGAGTGTGTTTTAGTAGGTGGAGTGCATGTGTGTGTGTGTGTGTGTGTGTGTGAGTGTGTGTTTTATTGGGTGGAGTATGTGTGTGTGTGTGTGTGTGTGAGAGTGTGTGTTTTAGCGGGTGGAGTGTATGTGTGTGTGTGTGTGTGTGTGTGTGTGTGTGTGTGTGTGTGTGTGTGTACCTGCAGAAAGAAGAGCCTCTGTGTGATCTCCTGGATCAGCTCCTCTGATACGTCCTCAGGGAAGAACTTGGCCCTGAACTTAAACTGGAACGGGTTCTCCTTCTTCACATCCTGCTGGGTCACCTGGGGTACACACACACATCCACACACACACACACGCATCCACACACACACATCCACACACACGCATCCACACACACACATCCACATACACACACACGCATCCACACACACACATCCACATACACACACACGTATCCACACACATGCATCCACACACACATCCACACACACACACACGCATCCACACACACACACGCATCCACACACACACACGCATCCACACACACACATCCACACACACACACACGCATCCACACACACACATCCACACACACGCATCCACACACACACATCCACATACACACACACGTATCCACACACACGCATCCACACACACGCATCCACACACACACACATCCACACACATCCGTGCACACACCCATACATATGCACACATCCACACACACATGCATACACATACAAATATGCATACACGCACATGCACAGACACATCACACTGTCAATATGAACATCAAGTGGACGCAGAGCAAACATACATACACACTCACGCACACACACATGCACACTGACCTTTTTGTTGAGCTTCAGCCAGGTGCTGTATCCTTTACTGTCTGTGTACTGGAGACCAAAGAACCACACCTCCCTCAGCCCCACGGTCTTGACCACCTGGAACACACACACACACATACACACACACACAGACACACACATACACACAGACACACACATACACACAGACATACACACGTCAGTGTGGCATCATCCCAGTTTGGCTGTATATATCACTGCTTCTTCCCCTCCTCTCCTCATCCCCATTCATATTCATCGGGCTAAAACGCATGATCCATCCTCTCCCTCCATCCTCTCCCTCCATCCGCTCCCTCCATCCTCTCCCTCCATCCTCTCCCTCCATCCTCTCCCTCCATCCACTCCCTCCATCCTCTCCCTCCGTCCTCTCCCTCCATCCTCTCCCTCTATCTTCTCCCTCTATCCTCTCCCTCCATCCTCTCCCTCCATCCTCTCCTTCCATCCGCTCCCTCCATCCTCTCCCTCCATCCTCTCCCTCCATCCTCTCCCTCCATCCGCTCCCTCCATCCTCTCCCTCCATCCTCTCCCTCCATCCTCTCCCTCCATCCTCTCCCTCCATCCTTTCCCTCCATCCGCTCCCTCCATCCTCTCCCTCCATCCTCTCCCTCCATCCTCTCCCTCTATCTTCTCCCTCTATCCTCTCCCTCCATCCTCTCCCTCCATCCTCTCCCTTCATCCAATATAATCACATACTGGAAGTAGAATCGGCAGAGAATCTGCAGTGCTACAACAGCTCTGGTGCTGAAGGTCAGTGCATGCCATTGTTAGCACAGAGCAGTTGCTGTGTATGTGGGTTTCCATGTGTACGTATGTGTGTGTAGGTGTGTGTGCGCGCAAAGTAGGTCGCGTGTTGGTAGCTCAACAAATAACATAAAACTGATGTATTCGGGAAAAGAAATGCTTGAATTTTTTGATATATTGTACTACGATATATTGTTACACCACTAATAGTGTTGATATACAGTGTATACAGTATATGTATACATAGGACGGTATACTGTATATAATCACAGACACACTCCTATGCAGATCAGTCAACAACATCATCACCCACTGCTTAATATGCTGCTGTGTCAGCTCATCAGTGTATGTGTGTGTGTGTACATGTGCGTGTATGTGTGCTTTTGGGTGTGTATGTGTACACACGTGTGTTTGTTTTCCAATCAGACTCTGTAAGCAGCCTGATGTAATCAACCCGTTATCAGAAAATCAACATGAGGAAAAAAAGAGCTGACAGCTTTTAATTAATGACACCCAAACATCCTATCACGCTCTCTCATTTGGTGATACACACGCACACAAACACACACACAGCTCTTCATATGAAGGCCAAGCCACAGCTAGTGTGTACCAGTTGCTGGCAGAGAGCTGGTTGCTATGGAGACTTCTGGGCACAGGCAGTCAGACTTCGACAAGTGGTGAGTCAGCAGTCTGCTCCTGGCCCGACTCAGCTGTACAAACTGTGTGTGTGTGTGTGTATGTGTGTGTGTGTGGGGATCATAAATAAATTACGTGCGGATGATGCCCCACTCCAGAACATCTGCAATCACATGAGGGCCCTTCATATTTAAAGAGAGAGAGAGAGAGAGATGTACCGCTTTCTTCATGTGAGTGTAAGAGTGTATGTGAGCAAGTGCATTCAAGTGTGTGTGAGTGTGTGTGTGTGTGTGTGTGTGTGTGTGTGTGTATGTGGGTGTGTGTGTGTGTGTGTGTGTGTGTGTGTGTGTGTGTGCTGGAAAGCCCCAGACTAGTCAGCAGAACAGGATCGTCAGTCAGACTTGGGGCTGCGGTCCAACACTGTTCCAGTTATACCTTCCCTGACGCTCAGGAACGAAGCAGGTTCCACTCTCTAAAAGAACTGAACACAGCTGGTACCTTCTGAAAGAGCAGAACACAGCTGGTACCTTCTGAAGGAACAGAACACAGCTGGTACCTTCTGAAAGAGCAGAACACAGCTGGTACCTTCTGAAGGAACAGAACACAGCTGGTACCTTCAGAAAGAGCAGAACACAGCTGGTACCTTCTGAAGGAACAGAACACAGCTGGTACCTTCTGAAGGAACAGAACACAGCTGGTACCTTCTGAAACAGCAGAACACAGCTGGTACCTTCTGAAGGAACAGAACACAGCTGGTACCTTCTGAAGGAACAGAACACAGCTGGTACCTTCTGAAGGAACAGAACACAGCTGGTACCTTCTGAAACAGCAGAACACAGCTGGTACCTTCTGAAGGAACAGAACACAGCTGGTACCTTCTGAAGGAACAGAACACAGCTGGTACCTTCTGAAAGAACAGAACACAGCTGGTACCTTCTGAAAGAGCAGAACACAGCTGGTACCTTCTGAAGGAACAGAACACAGCTGGTACCTTCTGAAGGAACAGAACACAGCTGGTACCTTCTGAAAGAACAGAACACAGCTGGTACATTCTGAAGGAACAGAACACAGCTGGTACCTTCTGAAGGAACAGAACACAGCTGGTACCTTCTGAAAGAACAGAACACAGCTGGTACCTTCTGAAGGAACAGAACACAGCTGGTACCTTCTGAAGGAACAGAACACAGCTGGTACCTTCTGAAAGAGCAGAACACAGCTGGTACCTTCTGAAGGAACAGAACACAGCTGGTACCTTCCCTCAGCAGTCTGTCTCTGAGCACTGAGAGCTGAAAGATCACCATTCTCCTCTCCAACAATACAAACACATACATGACTCCCACCTCCTTCCATGCCCCACCAGCCTCTCAGTGCTCATCTCTCTGTGTCACCAACATGGGGACAATGACTGCTCTGTCCCTTACCCAGTCCAGCCCAGCTTGGTGCAGTCCTTCTACACTGCCTAGTGCAGTTCTTCTACACTCCCTGATCATGACAGCTGTTCACCCACCTCTCTACCCTGCCACCTCTCCACCAGTCCAGTCTCACTGAATTGCACCCTCCCTCCAAGGTTTCTTCCATTTTACTCTCCCTAGTGAGTTTTTCTGGGAGTTTTTCCTTGTCTTCCTTGGGGGTTTAGGTTGGTTGAGGGGCAGTTCTATGGATATATCTGAAGCCCTTTGTGATATTGCTTGTAAAAAGGGCTACACAAATAAATGCTGATTTGATTCCAGTCCACTACAGTTCAGTGAAGAAAATATAATTATTCAAAAACCAGTATGCCAGTAAGTCAGAGGTGTAGTATAAGCCAGTAGTATAGTATATATCAGTAGTGTAGTATATGTCAGTAGTGTAGTGTAAGTCAGTAGTGTAGTATATGTCAGTAGTATAGTATATGTCAGTAGTGTAGTATGTCAGTAGTGTAGTATATGACAGTAGTGTAGTATATGTCAGTAGTGCAGTATGTCAGTAGTGTAGTATGTCAGTAGTGTAGTATGTCAGTAGTGTAGCATATGTCAGTAGTGTAGTATGTCAGTAGTGTAGTATATGTCATTAGTATAGTATATGTCAGTAGTGTAGTTAATGTCAGTAGTGTAGTATATATATCAGTAGTGTAGTATGTCAGTAGTGTAGTATGTCAGTAGTGTAGTATAAGTCAGTAGTGTAGTATGTCAGTAGCGTAGTATGTCAGTAGTGTAGTATGTCAGTAGTGTAGTATATGTCAGTAGCGTAGTATGTCAGTAGTGTAGTATGTCAGTAGTGTAGTATATGTCAGTAGCGTAGTATGTCAGTAGTGTAGTATGTCAGTAGTGTAGTATGTCAGTAGTGTAGTATATGTCAGCAGCGTAGTATGTCAGTAGTGTAGTATGTCAGTAGTGTAGTATGTCAGTAGTGTAGTATGTCAGTAGTGTAGTATATGTCAGTAGTGTAGTATGTCAGTAGTGTAGTATGTCAGTAGTGTAGTATGTCAGTAGTGTGGTATGTCAGTAGTGTAGTATGTCAGTAGTGTAGTATGTCAGTAGTGTAGTATATGTCAGTAGCGTAGTATGTCAGTAGCGTTATATGTCAGTAGCGTAGTATGTCAGTAGTGTAGTATGTCAGTAGTGTAGTATGTCAGTAGTGTAGTATGCCAGTAGCGTAGTATGTCAGTAGTGTAGTATGTCAGTAGTGTAGTATGCCAGTAGCGTAGTATGTCAGTAGTGTAGTATGTCAGTAGTGTAGTATGTCAGTAGTGTAGTATGTCAGTAGTGTAGTATGCCAGTAGCGTAGTATGTCAGTAGTGTAGTATGTCAGTAGTGTAGTATGTCAGTAGTGCAGTATGTCAGTAGTTTAGTATATGTCAGTAGTGTAGTATGTCAGTAGTGCAGTATGTCAGTAGTGCAGTATGTCAGTAGTGTAGTATGCCAGTAGCGTAGTATGTCAGTAGTGCAGTATGTCAGTAGTGTAGTATGTCAGTAGTGCAGTATGTCAGTAGTGCAGTATGTCAGTAGTTTAGTATATGTCAGTAGTGTAGTATGTCAGTAGTGCAGTATGTCAGTAGTGTAGTATGTCAGTAGTGTTCTATGTCAGTAGTGTAGTATGTCAGTAGTGCAGTATGTCAGTAGTGTAGTATGTCAGTAGTGTAGTATGTCAGTAGTGCAGTATGTCAGTAGTTTAGTATATGTCAGTAGTGTAGTATGTCAGTAGTGCAGTATGTCAGTAGTGCAGTATGTCAGTAGTGTAGTATGTCAGTAGTGCAGTATGTCAGTAGTTTAGTATATGTCAGTAGTGTAGTATGTCAGTAGTGCAGTATGTCAGTAGTTTAGTATATGTCAGTAGTTTAGTATATGTCAGTAGTGTAGTATGTCAGTAGTGCAGTATGTCAGTAGTGTAGTATGTCAGTAGTGTTCTATGTCAGTAGTGTTGGCCAGTAAGCAGGGTCAGAATCCTACCTGGTCAAACAGCTGTTTTCCTGTGGTGTTGGGCTGGATGGCAAACTCCAGCTCCGCATCCATGGTGGTCACCCTCACATTGATCTGTAGGCACACACGCACACACACACACACAGGGCAAAATAATATTAGTCATGTACGGATCATTTTGTTTGCGTTATCATTATGTCTGCCATGTTACTAATGTCAGTCAATGTGTGCTGTGTGCAACAAGTGTTCTCCTCCACAAACCCACATCTACAGACCCATCATTACCACACCGAGGAGACACCCAAAGCTAACGTCACACACACACACACACTCTCTCTTTTCCTCTACGTCACACGCTGTGCGCTTCTCTCGCCCCCCCCCCTCCTCTTGCCCCCCCCTCCTCTCCTCTCGCCCCTCCCTCCTCTCTTATCTCCCAGTCTATTTCGCTCTCTCGCTCTATCAGTCCTCTCAGCTGGCCGTCTAATTCAACCAGCTCCACCTCAAAACAGAGAGAGGGAGAGAGAGAGAGAGAGAGAGAGAGAGAGAGAGAGAGAGAGTGTCCTTGTGTCACCTAGTTTGCTGTGTTCCGTTGGATGTGCTGTGTATGTGCACAGCCTCCTAGTGAGAACGGCCTTATGAGCTGTGTGACTCCAGGAACATACTGCTCGGGTGTGTGCGGGTGTGTGTGTGCGCTCCGTTTCCTATCAGATTTCTATAAATACCCTGCACTTCTAGTGTGACAGCCTTGCAGTGCCCCGCTTACATACAATGAAGTCATAGTGCTGTATAGGATATCTACATATTAGAGGAGAGGAGGGGAAGGGAGGAGAGGGGGAGGGGAGGGAAGGAAGGTTTCATTAGCTGGTGCTAATTGAAGGGTCAAAGCAAATTTTCACCTTCAGTAGACATGGGGCATAGAGGAAAAAAAGACAGGGAGGGAGGGAAAATAGAAAGAGAATGAATACAGGCAGACAGTGAGCCACAGAGACAGATATGAGAGGGGGAGGGAGACACAGTGTCTGCCAAACTGGAACTACATGCAGCCTTTCACCCCGTTCAAAATTTCCCCTGAACTTCTTTACCTCAAAATCATCAAGCCTCATCAGTATTTGAACCATCAATATAAACGAAACCGCTATCTTAATCCTGTCTAGTGAGCAGAGTCCCCCCCCCCCCCCCTACAGAGGAGAGTGCATCGACCCCCTGCTGAAAGGAGACCTGAGTGTTTGTGATGCCCTCAAAGACCTGCGAGGGTCTCAGCGGGTCCGGAATAGCCACCATGAACGTAAACAAGCTCTGGCTCAAAGGACATTCGACAGAAACAAGCTCCTTTTCCAAGTTCCTTTAAATAACTATTACATCAGGGATTCCTTCAAGCCTTATTGACCGCCAGCGTATGTTGGCTAAATGTGTGTGTGCTCCAGGAGAAAAGCCCAACACAATCCCAAGCAAGGCTTGTCGACATGGATCGGTCTGGTTTTAAAAGAGCCAGGGACACTGTTGTGGCTGGGGAAACAGATTTGTGTGTATTTAGGGAAAACGTGAAAGAGAGTGTGTTCCCAGCAGCTAGGCGGATGTGCATTTAATGCCTCACAACTCATTTCCTAAAAAGACTGCTGATGATTCCTCTAGGGGATTAAAACGCCAAAGGGTTGAAAAATAAACCAACCAGGATTAACCGTCTTTAGACTGAGCGAAGACCTGTGGTCATGTAGCTCATGTACAGGACATAGTGTAGCTAACTGGGAGCTAACGCTCAGGCTAAATCCACTCTGACCTCTTACAACCTGTTCACTAGAATAGTTTCCATGAACTGTATTGCTAATGGGTTGAATCTGGTGTATTTGTGCTGTAGCGGCGTCCTTGGCACCTTAAATAGCTTACTTGAGACGCTGTTAGTGTTTCTGTGTGTGTGTGCGAGAGAGAGAGGTAGAGAGAGGGGGGGGGGAGAGAGGGAGAGAGAGGGGGGAAGAGAAAGAGAGAGAGAGGTAGAGAAAGAGAGAGAGGAAGAGAGAGTGAGTGAGAGGGGGAGAGAGGGAGAGAGAGAGGGGGAGAGAGGGACAGAGAGAGAGAGAGAGAGAGAGAGAGAGAGAGAGAGAGAGATAGAGAGAGGGAGAGAGAGAGAGAGAGAGAGAGAGAGAGAGAGAGAGAGAGAGTGGGAAACAGACTGACATAGATAGAGCTCTAGACAGAACAAGATGTGGTCAAACTGATAAGGTCTACTCACCAACTGTCAACATTGAGCATTGACACTCCTAATTTGGTATTTGGTAATTTGCCAGTAACAACCAGTGGTTGATCTGAGAACTGTACGGATCCTTTTAGTTCCCAAAATATTAATGCCAAGTTGCAGTGAAAATGTACAGACTAGATTATGTATTAAGTGTGCTGTCTTTTACTCTGAAGTTCTAAAGGTGAATTGGATTATTTGCAAGTGTGAATGAGTTGCGACCAGAAATCATTAAAAATGACAAAGTACAGTGACAGTCAAGGCTAGCTGATGAAGCAGAAGAACTTGAAACATCACTAGCGTCATTGAAATTGGGATGTCAGAGTGTATTTGCCGATACCAACAAGGATCCCATCCATGACTTAAAACCTTGATTCAATCCGACTGCTTTGACGCCCTACTATTTGTGGGCAGGCTGAATCATTCAGCTGAACAAGGTCATTGAGCAGTTGTAGCCATCTCAACTGCAAGAGGCCAAGTTACCCAGCCATCAATCGTAAATCATATAGCAAAAGAACAAATCCTAGCCAACATAAATTTACATTTAAATAGCCAGAACAGAGGACATTGACAAAACACTGTGATGGATTCAGCACACCATCGATTGCCAATATTGCCAAGGCTGTAGTGTGTAGACTGCAGAGTGCATACGTGCCTGTGTGTTTCTGTTTAGCCAGACAAGCCTAATTAAATGCACAGCTGTTTGTAGCTAAGCCGTTTAGCAGGGGCTTTAGGGCACTGAGGGCCTGTCTGAGTCTTCACCCCACACCCTCTCACCCCCTCACCCCACGCCTCCTCTCCTCTCCTTACAGCCCCCCCCTCCTGCTCCCTCGATTCCCTCCTCCATTCACCTTCCTTACTCACTCTCCTCCTCCATCTCTCCTCCCTCCTCCTCCCCCCTTGACCTCCCCCAGACAGACCGTCTGTGTCCATGGCCTGGGGAGAGATAATCCCCCCAGCCCCTCCCCTCCCTGAGCACAGACAACCTGGAGGGGGGGGGGGGTGAAGAGGGGACAGCAGAGATTGGAGGTGGAGAAGATGGAGGGAAAGATTAAGTACAGCAGAGGTAGGAGAAGGAGAAAGAGGAGGGAGGGAGAGGAGGGTCTGTTTGCAGGAGGTGGAGGAGAGGAGATTACTGACAATGTTGAGGAAGAGGTAGAGGAGAGGAGGAGGGGTGGGGGAGAAGGGGATGATGGAGAGAGTGATGAAGGGGTGCAGGAGAGGGGGCAAAATAGAGAAAGGGAATGAGATGAAAGACAGAGAGCAGGGAAAGATGAAAAAAAGAGAACAAAAGAGGAGAAAAAAACTGTCAGAGAGAAAAACTTGGGGAATTCACTGGCTTTAGGGTGTATGTGTCTGTGTGTGTGTCTGTGTGTGTGTCTCTGTGTGTGTGTCTGTGTGTGTCTGTGTGTGTGTGTGTCTATGTGTGTGCGTGCAAAAGAGAAACAAAAAATTTGAGAAGGAGGGAGGCAGCAAGTGTGTGTGTGCCTGGTGCCAGCAAAAGCTGATGTGTGTGTGCGCTCAGGGCAGTTTGTGAAGTTCACACCCTATAATTAGATTTAGTGACTTGGATAATTCCCATTATATTAATGAAAACTGGGCTCTGAAATATTTAGCGGCTCTAGCGCTGTGGTCCGGAGGGGCGTTGGGGTGGGCGAGGGGGGGGTGGGGGGGGGGGGGGGTCGACATGTGCAACACGGCTCAATACATCAATAATGCATCAAGTCCTACTGTGCCTCTGCCCATGGCCAAGCAGACTGATACATGCTTAGACACACATACGCTAAACATGCATTCACACACACATGCACATCCCCAATTCATGTGAAAGCATACAAACCAGACCTTCTAAAGGGGATATGACTTGTGGACAGATTATATCAAACAGGAAAAGCCAGCACACACTCACACACCTGAGAGAACAGTATTTCACTGAGAAACACCAGGGCCTCATCCTTGGCAGCAGCTCTCAGAAGATGAGAGGCCCAGCCCAGGGAATCCGGCCAGGGCAGTACAGGAGAACCAGCACTCCCTCATTATAAGCTGCCCAGGAGGAGGACAGGCTGGGATGCCTGCTTTAACAGCCCACCCCTGGGGTCCAAGATGAAGGAAGCGTGATCTATACCTGCCCCTGACCACCACAGGGGCCCGCTCAACCCCCACACGTCCCCCCTTTAAGAGCACCAAACACAGTGATGCATGGTGAGGTCTAGACAAGGTCTCCATCTTAACACCGCTGGTACTCAACTGGTACTATCTCATTGTGCTTTAACAACCTGGTGGATCTTAGCTGGTGCTTGGTATGTGTGTACACTTTACAGGCGAATGTTTTGGGACCCAAAGTCAGAATACAATGCAAAACTGGACAGTAGAAAAATATGGAGATTTATTTCCTTTGGCTGTGTGGGATTCGAACCTGCAAACCAGCCTGCACAAGAGACCCCGTAGGAATAAGGCCTGCGGACAGTGAGTCACTGAAGAGCTTTCTTCCACCGGCTCTCCCCCCACCCCCCTACTCCCCCAGCCCCCCTCCACATACACCACCCCCCCCACACCCCATCCCAACCCCACCTCACCTCACCACCTCAATCACACTCCTGCTTTTCATCATCCTCTCCCTTTCATCCCTCATCCTCCCTTTGATTTGGGTCACATGATCGTCCTCTTTCCAGGAAGTGGCCCCGGGGCGGCCAAGCTCGGCATAGCTGAGTGTGCGGAGCCCAGCTGGGTTGTGTGTGCGTCCAGTGCTGACTTTAAAGCTCTTAACGTAAGCGGGGCTGCCTGGATGCCCTCTCACTGTCTCCCTGTCTGGCGGTGTTCATGCCAGAGTGCCACAATGCACACTCGTGTCTTTCATCCATAGACAACAAGGACTTGTTTGTGTGATTTCTGTGAACGGACCGTAAGCAGAGAAGTAGTTCTGAGTACAGCTCCCGACTGGCCACGCATTGTGTGTGTGTGTGTGTGTGTGTGTCTTAGTGATGTCAGTTTCTGCAAGTATGAAATGTTTCTTTACAACGCAAAACCCAAAAGTAGGAAATCCCTGTTAAGGAAAGGATTGGCTGATATAATTTCCTCTTTCTACCCTGTCAAAATCTTTATACGTTTATTCTGATGAGGCTTTTAATTGCAGCTCATTAATTAGACAAGTTGTTTTTCCAATTAGAAAATACTTGAACCTCATGAGGAGCAGAGAGAGAGGAGGGAGAGAAGGGGGTGGGAGAGGAGGGAGGAGGAGCAGAGAGAGAGGAGGGAGAGAAGGGGGTGGGAGAGGAGGGAGGAGGAGCAGAGAGAGAGGAGGGAGAGAAGGGGGTGGGAGAGGAGGGAAGGGGAGGAAGGGAGGGGATGGGGTCTTACCGGTTTGGGCATCTTCCTCCTCTCTCCGCCCGTCCCCTTCTGAGAAAAAAAGAAAAAGTCGTCCTCCGTGTCGATCCCCCTCCTCTGGGCTCTAGCGCCTGACAACACAACAAAAACAACAACAAGCTGGTGTCAACAACACAAGAATTGGCAATACCTCTGCCAACACGGTGAAAAACAGTGAACAAAAAGGGGAGATTGAGTGAGAGAGGAGAGAACGCTTCACCAAGTTTCCTTTTATTGAAGGGATTTTAACACCCGCTGTGCCCGGGCCTGTGTGTATCTGTGTGTGTGTGTGTCTATATGTGTGTGTCTGTGTGTGTGTGCGACTGAGTGAGTAAGAGGCAGAGCACGGTTGGATGGAGGGTAAGTGAAGTATTTCTCCCTCCCGCCTATGTGAGGCTCGCAGGAGTCAGAAATAGTGTCTCCTAATTCAGTAATGAGAGGAGGCTGTGCAGCGAAGTGATAGCCTGTCCCTCTGCTTAGAGCTCTGGCAAGCCTGGGTGTGCGTGCGTGTGTTAAGGAAATGAGCTGCAGGTTTAGCTGAGGCCAGGTAAGATGACTCTCACTGGCACACTGGCCAGGCTGGGGTAATAGACTCCAGGCGGAGAGAAAGATATGGAGAGAGAGAGTGAGAATGAGAGGGAGAGCCAGAGAGTGAGAAAGGAGAGAGAAAGCTTGAGAAGGAGAGGGATTGAGGAAGAATCAGAGAGGGGACAAGAGACAGAGAGAGGAAGAGAGAGAGAAATAAAGAAAGAGAGAGCGAGAGAGATACTGCATTATCCACCTGAGGCAGGGGAGATACGAGAGGTCTGTAACAATACCAGGCCCTGAGCCAGGGAGAGATCAGAAGCTCCTTCAGATGTGATACCAGTTCACAGTATGAGACCCACCACTCCTCTTTTTTCCCTCCAGTCTTCTCTCTACCTCCCCCATATAGCAGCAGGGTGTGAGCTAATGAGCTTGCTGTCAGTTCCCCAAGTCCCTCTTCTTGTCCCTGCACCGCCCCTTCCCGGATATCACTGCTCATTTTACAGAGAGCATGCAGGACAACCTGGTTGGAACATGGCGTAGATTATCTCTGCTTCTCAAGTAGACCAGAGCAGTTGATCTTTCTCTCCTCCTCCCTCTATATTTAAATTGAATCACTTGAGAGGGCGTGTTTCGCTATGTTTGATTCAAGTGTTCATTTTTTATTAATTGTATTTTAATTATTGTATTCATTTTTTTTGTTTTATTTGATCTTATCTGTTTTATTTGACCTCATATCCTCCAGTTGGTATTGTGTTCTGTGTTTCATGTCTATTGTGTTTTATTGATTTTATTTGTGTATTATTATTAAATGTGAAGCTCTTTGGGTTAACTGAAGTTGTTTTAAAGGAGCTGTATGAATAAACTTGAATTGAAGTAACTTTGAGAGGGCGTTCGAGAAGGGACCTCCTGACTGTGTCAAATCCAATCACATTTTGTTTGTGATGGGTTTTTTCCCCACACTCAAGCAATGCCATAGAGGGCTTCACAGATTACATTTCCATTACATTTAGTAGACACTCTTACACAGAGCGACATACAGCAAGTACAGGGACATTCCCCTCAAGGCATGTAAAGTGAAGTACCTTGCCCAAGGACACTGCATCATGTTGGCATGCCCAAGATTCGAAACCTGGAACCTTCGGATAGCTAACCGACACCCTTACCGCTCATCCATCTGACTCCCCCCCACAGATAAACACTTCGATCCACCCAGACCAGGCTTCAGTCTGGATGGAAGGCGATGACCTCTGGATAGGGGTAACAACCTCCACACCTGCCTAGAGGCCGCCATCACCTTCCAGGGTGTTGATAATATCCAGAACCAGTCAATAGGACACAGGTACGACACGATCTCACGCTCAGAACACTGAGGGACTGCGTGCGCGTGTCGTAGGTTCACTCTCAGCTGAATACGGCTTTCAGGTTATCGTTCAGGCAGAAGAAAACAGGCTTTGTTCCGCGTAGATGACTCTCCATCGCCCCGCTGTCCTTCACGTTTCTCTTTCGCTCAGCTCTCTTACCACTCCAGAGGTAAGAATCATTACTCATCATTAACCCAAACCCTTTTCAGCCCTCTCTCCTTCCATCGCTTCTCTTCATTCATCTCTTCTTCCTCTCCTTCTCCTTGGTTACTTGTCTGGCCTTTTTAAGGTGTTTTACACACCTCTGGCAGGCTGGTTATATGAGGTGTCTGTTGCCATAGCAGGCCCTGGGATATTTCTGCGTTCTTTCACCTTCTCTATTCACACTCTCGCTGCTTCCCAATACAAAGGGTCAGTGTGTGTGTGAGTAAGTGTGTGTGTGTGTGTGTGTGTGTGTGTTTGTGTGTGTGTGTGTGTGTGTGTGTGTGTGTGTGTGTGTGCGCTCACACACTCACACCTCCACTGGTAACACCAGCATCTGTGACAACAACATCACGCTGCAGTTGTTCTCTCTACTCTGTCTCCGAACTGGGCCTCCATACGTCCACTACACAGCCTCCAAACTCAGCCTCCAAACAGCCTCCAGCTAGCATACACAGCCTCCAGTCTGCCTCCTTCAACCTCGGCTTCTACACTGCCTCCAGACCTGGGTCTGGTCTGGCGCCGTCTTCCTACGCTTAATTTCCTGAGTGAACACTGTTCTGTTTCAGCTGGCGCTCCGTGCGCAGCCACAGAGATGGGCTTCCCCTGGGGCCCGGGGCCGCACCGCGGGAGTAACCCAAGCAGGCAAAGCTACCGTAACCAGATAGCGTTCGTCTGTGATACTGTCTGCAATATGGGTCACACTTCATGCCGTGTACCGGACGCAATGTTTCATATATAGCATATGATGTACGGGAACACGTAAACTTTCCGTAATGACGTCTTCCAAACAGAATTGGAAACGTAAATGTCAAATAAATTATGATAATGTACACAATTTACCGGGAGTCATTTAATTAATGCATGTATGTCAACACACCTACAGGAGAGGTGTTCCTGAGAAGAAACTATCGGTTCTTATTAAAAAATAAATATTATATTTGCAATAGAAGGAATCTCAATTTCCTTGACAGTCCTGTGCTCTCGTGGGGGGCTGAATTATGAGCAACAGGCTGGTGTGACTGTGAGTGACAAGGACAGTGGCCAATTAAAACGGAACTTCTCTCAAATCGGGCCAATCAACAGGCCTAAATATCAGACGTCATCACAGCATCTGTTTCTGCCAGATGGAGACGCGGAGAACCAGACAGCGCACGCGGCGCACCAGCGCGCTCGTGTTCATGATCATTTGGCTCAAAGTGAACAAATTAAATTGAAGAGTGGATGCGAGCTCAAGTACTATTCAAGCCTATTTGAACAACATTAGGACATTCCGAATGATTCTTTTGTCAAATGCGCCACACCATTGACCAAAAACGAATTGCTGTAATAACTTTGCTCCAAAAAAAGGCGCGTGGAGTGCACTTGTAACAAAGTTGCAGACCGCCATGAAAACAGCTTCCGGTGGTTTATCAGGAGATACACCACAACTGTCACGAGAACGACAATCATTCAGATTAGTAGGATGCATTACTTAAATAATGAGATGCAAACGAGTTGTTTAGCGTTGAGCACTGTAGGAGGGCAATAGTGGTAGCCTAAGTCATAGCCTAGTGCTATAAGTAGCGCGGGTCTAATTAATCAGGGAACTAACCTTGTCGGCTAAAATTAAACACGGGTCATTTTAGCGCTCGTGAAGCAGCGTCCCTATTTTATGGTATTTCAGTGTCTAATACAAATGACAGTCAAGCTACCGTATGTGTGTACCGTATGCCATTTTGCATTAAATTCGTTAAATCTTATACATTTGCTTTCACAAGGTCTACAAGCTGTTAATTATCTAACGCAACGCGTTGGCAATCGCCATGCAAATGGTTGGTCTGGTCTCAGACAAACGTAATGTTACCTAGGCTGACACTTGCGAACCCGCTGCAACCTTCCTCACATTAAAGATGGGTAAGGACATTGCAAAGCACCACAAACTCACCACAGACGAAGCTCCCCTTGATATAATGGGTAATTTACCCGGTCAACGACGCACCTACTTTTATTTCCTACGAAACAAATGTAGCCTTTGGTTTCCCGGTTAAGATTGGCTGCACCGTTATTCCCAGGGAATGGTGCACCTTGATGGACACTATGTTAGGAGAGACTCCACCGCTCCACCACAGGGGTAAGAGGTGCATACAGTCAATATGGCCGTACGGGGCGTGGCTCATTTGATGCTACTGGGGCGAGGAGGGTGGGGTGGGGTGGGGGGAGGGGGTGGGGGGGAGCCCGACTTATTTATACCCCTCTTACCTATACACTGGTTGGGTATGGAACCCACACCTGTACACGAAACAGTTTATTACCTCAAAATCTTCTGCGTCGATGTCAATTAATTGGATCATTTATAGGTGCTTGACGATCATTCAAATGTGACGAATAAAGGACTGAAGTCTGAAGCTTAAAAACAAATATATAGTCACAATTAGACATATGCTGGACGTAGTTTACATTACAGTAAACACGTCATAGCCTCTATATCTATATATAGGCAAACATTTAATGACTCAGGTAAATATGCCCACGTGCGCAGAGTGCAGTATTTGTCATCAGACAACACATGTTTGTCAACATTATGTTTCATTAAGCTAAGGAGGACGCTGAATCACGATCTATTTAAACCACGCAACCTGTTTTCTCCACATTAACAGAGTGATTTATGAACTGGCCGGATAATTATTGCAGCCGAATGAAGCTGACGAAGCAGTCAGCCTAAATGACTTAACTACCATGTCCATGTGTCTCATCAAACCAAATAGGTCTTTTATTTTCTGTCACCGGGTTATTCATGCTGTCATGCGTTCCGACATGACTCATATCTCCAGGTTAGTGCTAGCTGTACGGTTCACAGCACAGGTCTACGGGTTTCGCCTAGTTATTTTTGCCTCAAGGCTACGTAAGAGTCCTGCCTGAAAGCCACATGTGTTTTGCGTCATCTGACACCTTGTAACCACCTTGTCACCGAAGTGACACAGAGACCACCGGATTCCCCTCACCGTGACTCCTACAGGTGATCTAACAGCGCCATCTGGTGGTGAAGATGTTGTTATTGCACCCCTGCTTGACAGATATTGTCCAGTTTCCAAATGACCACAATCTTCTCACACAGCGCCTTACTTAGGTCAAAGTCTGTCCTGTTTGCCCACAAATTTGAGTTGGTATGCTTTTATAAAAGCTGTACACATAATTGCCATGATATGATACAATACTATGATCATACTGTACTTATATATAAGCCACTGTACCAATGTTATACATTTCTTTTTGTAGAAGAAATGCAACAAGTTATTCCAAGAATGTGTTAGATTCCATCACAGATGACAGATAGGAAAATTGAAAAACAAACCAAAGGGTTTATGCCCAAAGCTAAATGATCAAAAAATAATTGAGACTTCATTCACAAATAGGTAATTTTATCAAATAATGATATGCTTGTTTCCATAAGAGTCATGTAAATTTGTATATTAATATTAATAATGATATGCACTGGATCGATTCATCCTATTGGTGCTCAGGAATCTGCAGTCTAATGTTTTCATTGAGCTAATGCTTTCATCGAAAGCATTACACAGAAGGGGACTTGAATCATTTAATTGAAAACAAAGTCAATACTTGTTGTTGCTCCTTCTGGGAAACAATTCAGTCTTTGTGTCCGAGAGCTTGTTTCTCTCAGGAAGCTTGTGTGGCTTTGAGGACTCTGGCATTCAGTGCCTCATTACTGAAAGGTTGGACATCGTGTTCAAGTCAAACACAAACCAAAGACTCACCTCAATTCTGCTGAATGAACCAGACAAAGCAAATGACCACAGTACACAGTACAGCATTTTTCTGAACCCATTTAGAAATACTCATAAAAAAGGTATTGATCTGATTTATGCCTGACTTACATCCATTTCCTGGTAATGTTCTGTACCCCATTAGTCTTACCAGGGGGTGTGGCGTGGAGGATTATGGTCTGTAATCTGCTCTGGACCCTGGGTTAACTCCTCCTGGTACCATGGGAACCCAGGCTCCCATAGCAACTTTCAACCATATGTGTTAATACTCTACTTTACCCTGATTCACTATAGTAAACTACCTAGCTCCTTGTCACCCCACAAAATGCTATACTTTCCCCAACTCTTTAACCAAATGGCAGTTTTCCATTTGCAGGTAATTGGCGTTGGGTTCGAACCTTAAACATGCTGAGTATAATCCTAACATAGTTTCCCAGCCTGTGGCTAGACAACCGTGCCAAAGGTCAACAGATAAACAAAGATTTCACTCACTTAATCCTCAACCCTAAATGAGATGAAATATACTAGTAGTCCTATACAGCTACAAACATGATATGGAACATTAAGAATATGCACATTTCCAAACCTGGATACCATGTTGGATAAACCTTGCACCTCCTGTACAGGTTGGTACTTTACACTGTGCCAGACACTCGTAGGCATATATAGAAATGTTGTGGTAAATACACTATGGAAATAAGTACAGAGACACTCTGTTATAAAGAGAAATGTAATAGCATCCTACACAGCATGACATAGTGCTACAATGACAATGTGAGTGAGAGGGAAAAGAACTATACTGCAGTTTTATGCCAAAAAGGTTTAAGAAGGAGCACTGATGCCGTGTTCTGCCAGTGTACAATTCCTTGGTAATTCGTCATCTAATCTGTTGAGCAAGAGAGGTCAACTTTTTCTCCAGTGATTGTGGCTATTAGCGCCTTCAAAACGCGCGCAACCGCGTGAGCGCGCAACCGGAGAGCAACAACTTCGCACTTTTTTATGTATCTGCCTAATTTATCATTCGAGTCGTGGCAAAAATGTCATTTTCTTCAGCTGCGCGTAAACTTCCACCTCTTATGAACGGTTTCTTTCGTGGACGGAGGAAACCCGCAGCTCTGAATGTCTCTCCGCGAGTTTCCATCAAGTCTCCAAACTTCCAGTCAGTCTTCCTTGGGAACCACATGCTGTTAAGCACATCCGCTCAGCCTATGAGGTATGGTGTGAGTATGATACTCTAATAGTATGAGTATACTATTATATACTACTGTATTTACTATAAACCGTTTTAGATTTACGTATGTCAAAGTTGGTCATGAGAACATAGACTGTCAGGCATAGACTCAGACAGTGTAGGAGCTTGACAGCAGTTCATATAATTCAAAGACACACCACTTTCATTTATATTTAGTCATTTATCAGACGCTCTTATCCAGACTCAAAGCAACGTCATGTTGGCACAGCCGGGATTCGACCTCGCAACCTTCTGATTACTACTAGCCCCCACCGCTCAGCCACTCCACTCCTTATTCTTGACTTTCACCATTCTCACTTGATTGTCTTCTGTGTTTAGGGACATTATGAAACAGTTTGCATATTGGGGCAAATCGTTAAATGTACCCTTCAGATGGAACTGATGTGATGCACTGTTCTCTTTTCTGGCTTTTCAGCAGTGAAAGTTTGGATTAAACCTGCTCATTTGTTTCTGCATGTTCGATAATCTGACAAGGACGCCTTGTCTCCAAAACAGTCCAGTTCAGATGTATACGATGGTTAAGTGTTGGTCTTCATATCACGGTTTAATTGGAACGTGGTTCTAACATTTGATTGCAGCAATTTAACCAGCACAAGGTCAGAAGTCATTAACACAATACTATAGATCTCATTACAGAACACCAAAACCTTGAATACCTGCCTCCAACTAGTGCAGGCTAACTCTTTAAACTGAGAATATGTTATGTAATTTAATTTAAACAGCAATGCGGTTTTCAGTAAGGCTATATATGTGCACAGAAGAAATCCAGCAGTTTCAGATTATATCAGCAGGTGCAGGGTACAGAGGCAACTCAGAGATCAGGGAAAACTACAGTATTAGAGGGGACAGCCCTTTGGATATATCAAGGTAAACTTAACATGATATCCTAAATATTTACATTACAAGATAAGGTTTAGCCAATCCTATTTTGGGAAATATTGGATATTTAGATGAATGACTATTATGGTAGATTTTGATATAAGCCTTTTTTGTTCCTGTGGAATTAATAGTCTTCTGTGTTTTCTGGTTCAAATCATTCCGGAGAAAAATAAATACCAACTGTATCATTGAAAATAGTTTGTTTAATCAGGAGGTGCTGAACAGCAGTTTAGACACATTCTGAGGAGGACTTTGTAGCTGTTGTCAAGGCCAGAGCACAGAGTAACTCCAGGTTACTTCCTCAGTTTAAGGTTAGGTGGCACAAATTCATGGTAGGACTAAAGCCCCTGATCTGCCCAACCTGGGAGGAGTTCAGTGTGGAGTGTGTAGAGCCTGGCACTTGGAAGGCCTACTTTAGAATGAGAAGCACTGCTGTTGAACATGGTGCACACAACTCTGCTAAGACAGGTAGGTGTAGGACAGAGAAACACACACACACACACACACACACACACACACACAGAGAGAGACCAACAGAAATCTGGCCCTTTTTGTTTATATACTCCAGGTCCATACTGACATCTATAAAAACTTCTGATTAACACTGGCACTGGACAGTCAGATGATGCAGATTTGATGTGTTGTTACCATGGTATTTGTATTGTAATGTACAGTGTTTACAATACGCTGCCTCAGGTGCACAGTCATTATTCATCAAAGTGTAGTTCCTTCTGATGGACACTAACAGGCAGCAGAGCATCACTTTGATATTTCAAATTTTGCTGAGAAAATAAACGATGTGGTATTTCATGAAGTTTTCATGTTTATTTAATGTGATTCAACTCATCGGTCTGTTGGCCAATATGTTTCTGATGTGAGACTGCATTTTGCACTTTGGTATTTTTCTATAGCTTATGATTTTGCTCACAAAGAGAGCATTGTTAGCTTTAGGGGAAGGGACTTGAGTAATGCCTGTTATTAACCTCTCAGTATGAACTCCATTAAACCCCAGTGAGGGTATCTGCTTTGAGTGTGGGTACACTCTGCAGCTTTGTAAACCAGACAGCCAATATCTGCCCTCCTCACACAAACACACTGTCCTTGTGAAAGTCACAATTGTGTCGTGTTTGTTTATTTGCGAGACAGGGGGAGGGGGGGAGGTGAAATGGAGAGAGAGAGAGAGAGAGGCAGAGGGGCAGAGAGAGGATCAGGAGAGTGAGACAGAGAGGGAGTAGGACAGCAATAGAGAGAAATCTGAACATTTCCCATCTGCGGGATGAATAAAGTATTATGTTATCTTATTCTATCCCGTCATAAATACCTGATTAAATGAACTTTCTGACTGCGTTTCGTGTGTGACTGTCTCTCTCTGGCTGGCAGGTCTGCAAAAAAAGTGACAGTTCAGTTCGTCACCCCGACCGGATTAAAGCTCTCAGCCTCGGGCAACGCTGGCGACACACTCCTGGATGTGGTGGTCAACCAGAAGCTGGACTTTGATGGATTTGGTAAGAAGGCTCTAGATCACATGGTTATGCAACCACAAGGGGGCTGTCGAATGGCAGCTTTGTTTTAATTACTGAAGACTCAAGTCTGAGGATTATCTACACAGTATAGAATATAATTTCAATTGATAATCATTATTGCTTTCCCATTCCGTCGTTTTGAAGGTGCAGTTTTTGCTATGGAAGGGGACAGGTATGACACAGTTCCTAACAGGAAATCAGAAGTTGATAAGATAATATCAAGATAAGATTGAATATATGTATAGATAGGAGGCATTAGATAATGCCCATATTAGGTCAGGTGGTGAGGTCGACTTGTTGTCAGTCAGAATGGGGTTCTAGAATCTATTAAAATGCTGCCCTGGTCCATGGCGATTCCATTCCAGAGAGGGGGCTGAGAGAGGGGGAGAGAGGCTGGGACGGAGAGGTGGAGACCAGGAGAACTGTGGAGACGCAGACAAAGAGAGTTGGGGTGGGTGGAAAAGGAGTGTGTCATCCAAGATGCTACCAAAGTCTCTCTTTTTCTCTCCTCTCCTCTCCCCTGCTGAAAGTCGCTCCTATTTTGGTATTGGATTGATAACATCTGCAGTCCTGGAATCCTTCCGAGAGGGTGGAAGAGAGAGAGGAAGAAAGATAATCGGGGAGGGCAAGAGAGAGGTAGGGAGAATGACAGAGGCAAGAATAACGAACACATCTCAGACAGGTTGAAACACTCTGGAACGTTCTGGTCAAGGTAGACACACGTAGGAATGTATAAGAGAGGTTACTCTGGTCAACGTGGCCTTCTAAAGCTTGCTCAGATTGGGTGCCGTAACCCTTCGTGCTGGGATAAGGAGTCCTGGAGCAAAATCTCAATGGAACCTGCCCACACACACACACATACTCCATCTCTTCCTCTTTCACACCCACACACTCTCTCCCACACACACACACACGCATACTCAATCTCTCTCTTTCACACCCACACACTCTCTCACAAACCAAACACATACTTCTTCTCTCTCTCTCTCTCTCTCTCGCCCTCAAACACACACACATTCTTTCTTTGAAAAAGTATATACTGTATAGATATACAGGTTTAGTTCATTCATTCATTATCCACCACTTATTGGTGGTGCCACTTATTCCCATTGGGGGACACAGGTGACTGGAGCCTATCCCAGTTACTTTTGGGCCTTAGGCAGGGTACACCCTGGACTGGGGACAGCTAGTTGAAGGGCTATTCAACATGGACAACCATTTAATCACATGCTAACCTGACATTACCCTCCACAGGTTTTCATTGGGCCTGGCCTCCAACACAAATGTTTTGTTTTCTAATGTCCTGCCCTTGTTTGACTTGGCAACATATTCAGGATTGAGCTAGAGGACTGCTGCAGAGGATGTCATGGTGGACTTGGTTATCTTAAGCTACCTGCTACAGCCCTGTGTGTGTGTGTGTGTGTTTGTGTCTTTAATTGTTGAGTCAGTACAAGTCTGATTCCTACAATATCAACAGGGTTTCTTTGCCATTCGATCTGTGGATTTCAAGCCAACAATAACACAACTCACCTTTTATGACCTGCCTGTCTGTAAGATTCAGGCTGGGATGGCTGCCAACACACAATGTTATTGTTCTGAATATTGCTAATTGGCAAATGAGATTAACTCATTCACTCGTCAAAAAGGAGAAAACGTGCGGTTGTAAACGCAGCTTCCACCCACTCACACACACAAACACACAATCACACACACGTTAGCTTTGATCTGTTTCATCACAAATTAGACCTTTGACCTTGGCGTCTCCCTCTCTCATTCGCTTCTCAGTCTCTTTCCCTTTCTGTCTCTCTATCTCCCTCTCTATCTTTCCCCTGGGCGGATATGTCAGGGTTTAGGCCCAGATCAAATCCTCTCCTGCACATGAGACTCTGCAATGACCGGAACATTCCAGTTGTAGAACACTGACACTTTCAGTCGTTCCTTTGCCAACCTTTCCTCGAAACTTAAACAGGCTGACAGATGATATAATGGCCCCACTGCGAACGGTCATGGGGGCCTGGCATTCCCAGCTGACTACTCAGCCCTACCAGGACTAGCTGGTGAGTGAGAGGAATGTGGACGTGGTCAGAATCAGAATCAAGGTGTGAGGGGGTTCTCTGCGTTCTCCCTCCATACCTCCACGAGGCCATTAGAAAACCGCACCATTCAGATAACATTCTCCACATTCAGCCTGGTGGAATTCCGGGAAACGGTTTGGAATGTTACATGTTTGTTTGACGGAGGTGGTTTTTACAGCCTGTTTTTCAGGCCAGGTCAAGGCGTGGGAGAGTGGGATGTGTTTTTGGACTTGCTGTCGTACCCTCCCTCTCTACTCTCCCCTTCTTCTCCTCTCTTCCGACCTCGCCTCTTTCCATCCATCTCTACCCTCTCTGTCTCTCTATACTCTCTTCTACCCTCTCTGTCTCTCTATCCTCTCTTCTACCCTCTCTGTCTCTCTATCCTCTCTTCTACCCTCTCTGTCTCTCTATCCTCTCTTCTACCCTCTCTGTCTCTCTATACTCTCTTCTACCCTCTCTGTGTCTCTATACTCTCTTCTACCCTCTCTGTGTCTCTATCCTCTCTTCTACCCTCTCTGTCTCTCTATACTCTCTTCTACCCTCTCTGTGTCTCTATCCTCTCTTCTACCCTCTCTGTGTCTCTATACTCTCTTCTACCCTCTCTGTGTCTCTATCCTCTCTTCTACCCTCTCTGTCTCTCTATCCTCTCTTCTACCCTCTCTGTGTCTCTATCCTCTCTTCTACCCTCTCTGTCTCTCTATCCTCTCTTCTACCCTCTCTGTGTCTCTATACTCTCTTCTACCCTCTCTGTGTCTCTATCCTCTCTTCTACCCTCTCTGTGTCTCTATACTCTCTTCTACCCTCTCTGTGTCTCTATACTCTCTTCTACCCTCTCTGTGTCTCTATACTCTCTTCTACCCTCTCTGTGTCTCTATCCTCTCCTCTACCCTCTCTGTGTCTCTATACTCTCTTCTACCCTCTCTGTGTCTCTATACTCTCTTCTACCCTCTCTGTGTCTCTATCCTCTCTTCTACCCTCTCTGTCTCTCTATACTCTCTTCTACCCTCTCTGTGTCTCTATACTCTCTTCTACCCTCTCTGTGTCTCTATCCTCTCCTCTACCCTCTCTGTGTCTCTATACTCTCTTCTACCCTCTCTGTGTCTCTATACTCTCTTCTACCCTCTCTGTGTCTCTATACTCTCTTCTACACTCTCTGTCTCTCTATACTCTCTTCTACCCTTTCTCCTCCCCGTTCCTACCTCTCCTTTGCTTTTTCCCTCCCCTCTACACTCTCCCCCCCACCCCCTCTTCTCCCCTCCTCCCCTCTTCTCAGTTGCCTCTTGTCCCTGCTGCCAAATTGTTGCAGCGTGCGCCATGTTCACCACACTCCTTTGTCAATATGAAGTTTGGCTGCCTGTACGAACCCGTCATCTTCAGATCCGTCCAGACGTGCTTCTGGAACCTTCTAGAATGTTGCTGTGTTCTAGAGCTCCCTGTTCTCCAAGGCTGACCTGACAGGAAGTCAGCAGAGGGGTTCCCGGTCCAGCGAGGCTCGGTCATCTGCAGTAAAATGTAACCAGTGAGAAAAACAGACGCCGCGAAGGCACAGACCAATCAGGAAACAGATACAAACTTGGTTGTGGCTTTTCCACCGGAATGTTTATATTTTTTATTGAATGACGTCAAACTCGCATGACGTCAAGCCTTACACATTGCCGTAATTCAGAATGTTGTGATTGTGAAGTTGACGGGCTGAACTCTCTCTGCACGGCAACACTTCACTTTCGCAGACAGGAGGCACATTCCTATTGGATGGATTCTGTCATGTTTACTGTTGAAGCCGAGAACACGGCTGTCACACGCGTGTTTAATCCTCCAGCAGGCAACACGGCTTTAACTGGATAGAGATCAGGTATGCTGCTGCTGAAACTGATGAAATAAAAATAACAGAGTGTGTGTTTGTGCCTGTGTGTGTCTGTCTGTGTGTGCTTGTGTCTGTGTGTGCATCTGTGTGTGTGTGTCTGTCTGTCTGTGCGTGTGTGCGTCTGTGTGTGTGGGTGCCTGTGTCTGTGTGTGTGTCTGTGTGCGTGTGTGTGTGTGGGTGCCTCTGTGTGTGTGTGTGTGTGTGTGTGTGTGCTTGTGTCGGTGTGTGTGTGTGTGTGTGTGTGTGTGTCCAGGCGCTTGTGAGGGCACCCTGGCCTGCTCCACCTGTCACCTGATTCTGGACCAGCAGGTTTATGACCAGCTGGGGAACCTGGCTGATGAAGAGATGGACATGCTGGACCTGGCCTATGGACTCACAGACACGTGAGGCTCACACACACTCACACACACACACACACTCACACTCACACTCACACTCACACACACACACTCACACTCACACACACACACACACACACACTCATACACAAACACGCACACAATCATACAAACACACACTCATACACACACACTCATACACAAACACTCATACACGCACACAATCATACACACACACACTCATACACACACACCTACCCACACACGCACACACACACTCATACGCAAACACTCATACACACACACTCATACACACACACAATCATACACACACACACACTCATACACACACACAATCATACACACACACACACACACTCATACACACACTAGCACACTCACACACTAACAGCGCGTCAGGATTAAGCTAGCAGCTGATTGGACAGAGTTAACGGACACCCCAGCTTGAAAAATGTGCAGTTACAGAAACGGCGATCTAGCAGAGTCACTCCCTCTGAGACATGAAGGTCAGAGGTCAGAGGTTGGTATGTGTAGGGAAATAGAGAAAAAGATAACTCACAGCGAACAGACGTTTGTTATTCAGTCAGGCGGATACTACATCATAGACCTGTGACTGTCATCACTGTCCCAATGTAGGTTACAGTAGGAATGCTGTTGAATAAATATTAAGACAGAACAAATATTAAGACAGAATAAATACTGAGACGGAATAACAGACAATAAGGCAAAATCTGATCTACTGAATGTGATTCCAGTAATATAAGCACATGCAAAATCCTGGACTTCCTGCACAAGACACACACTAACAGTCATAACACACATTTCAACCCGCACACACATTCACATGCACCAACACCGCCCCCCGCCCCCCGGCCCCCCACCCCCTGACTGACACAGTAAGGTGAGCGTGTGATAGACTCCAGGTTCT
>CM059291.1:3830000-3850000 GCA_030340665.1 Neosalanx taihuensis
TTCTGGATCAAGTCCGTGTTGTTGATTTTGAGGGCTGGCGTTCAGGCTGGCGTTCAGGACCTCATCAACACCAGAAGGACCCCGCAGGTCAAAGTTCACGACTGCAGGAAATGAGGGGGTCTGAACTTGCCTCGCCACTTCTGTTTGCTCACGTTTTGATAGTTTAGACAGAAACTTTGCCCAGTCTCTTTCCTTAGGGTTTCCCAACAAAATCAAGCTTCCATGTAAGAGCGTTAGAGACGTTCATAGTAGAAACTAGTCCATGATATCATTCAGCTCATGACTCAACATCCTCTGCTCTCTGGATTGTCAGATTCTATTAGCTGCTTGACTTGGCAGTTTTCCTAGCTGCCTGACCAGCACAGCCAATGCTGTCTAACACAACATCATGGCTCGTGCCCAGCTCTGATACAGTGTGAATTAACAGTGGAAACTGATGTTTACACCAGCCTCTGGGCCTCGTGACTCAGAAGGAGCAGATGAAGGGAATACAGTCTGTTGCTGACAGTTCACATGACTTCATGCTCTGGTCCGCACAGCACAAGGCAGTACATCTGCAGTCCTGGGTTTGTCATCGGGTGATGTTGGACTAAATTGGGTGATGTTGGGTAATGTTGGGCTAAACTGTGCTATGTTGGGCGATGTTGGGTAATGTTGGGCTAAACTGTGCTATGTTGGGTGATGTTGAGCTAAATTGGGTGATGTTGGGCTATGTTGGGTAATGTTGGGCTAAACTGTGCTATGTTGGGCTAAACTGTGCTATGGTGGGTGATGTTGGGCTATGTTGGGTGATGTTGGGCTATATTAGGCTGTGTATCCTTGGTCTAGCTGTCTATGTTGGGTTGCATTGGACAGTCGTAGGTCAAGTTTAGTTAAGCCGGGCTATGTTGCTTTGAGCTCTGCTGGTATATGTTATAGTTGAAGTTATCTTGGATTATGTTGGACTATGTTGGGTAATAAATAAAATGATCATTTAGCAGACGCTTCTATCCAAAGCGACTTACAGTAAGTACAGGGACATTGTCCCTGAGACAAGTAGGGTGAAGTGTCTTGACCAAGGACACAACATTACACAGCCACAGCCGGGGTTCGAAATCACAACCTTCCGCTCATGAGGCCAAAGCCTTAACCCGCTGAGCCATCTGATGTTACATTGTGTTAGGCTTGCTGTAAGTTAATCAAACAAGATTAAGATAAAAAGCAACTCTTGTTCATTCACAAAAGCAACATTTATTATAGTCATGATCATTCGTTTTCTGAAGCAATGGACATCCGATATACACAATATTCACATGGTGCGTTCGGTAGCAAATATACTTTTCTTAGACAGCAGCAGGCATGTACAAAAATACACCTTCGATTTCTTAGAACTTGTACAATACTATAACCAAGCAGATTCATAAATACATACAACTATACACAAGGAACACAAATCATTAGAGAAAGGTGATACATATATAACGTCTTAAGAATATATAAAAATCATATACTGTATTTCATGAAATATTGGCTGCAATAACAATAACACACATCATAATATAATTAGACAATGTAAATAAGAGACAACAGATATATTCTATAACATATTTAGGTGCTTTCACCCTCAAACATACGTACATGTACAGTATAATGTACACACAAGCGAACCCCCCTCTCTCACACACAAACACGCAAACACATGAAAACATACAACACCACGATTCAAAAGGACTATATTCACTTCTCCAAAAACAAAAGTACTGTTATACAAAGTCCGGTTACACGTAAGACTCTTCGGCGAAGAATATTTGGTCAAAGTCATCGACCCGAGGGTCGCTGCACCGCCGGCTCTGCCACTCCCTCTTCCCCTGGACGATGGCCAGAGCCACCTCTTGACTCTGGCGATTACACTCGTCTTCCTCCGCCTGGGAGGAAAAGTAGTCCCTGACAGCCCGCGTGGCGGAGGGAGACAGGCAAAAACGCGGGGTGGCGGCAACGTGCTGCGGCTCAATGTCGGACACTCTGAGTCCGCTCTCCTGGAGCTGAACTCTGACCCTCCGGGTGCCCCGGGGCCTGTCCAGGGTGTGGCTGGAGTGGGGGGGCAGGTCAGAGGCGGTGCCCGCGGGCTCCGAGGCGCGGCGAGGCAGCGTGAGCGTCTTGCGCGTGCCGCCCTCCAGGACGGGCGTGAGGGAGTGGGACTTGTTCCTGTGCAGGACTAAGTTGGAACTGCTCTGGCCATAGAACATGCTCTTCGGGGGCTGAATGAGGTCACTTCCTGTCGATGAGGGCCCCTGGGACGGGTCGCTTCCTGTTAGGGGCCTGTGAGCGCAGGACTGGCCGTGGAGCCGCCGCAGGTCTCGTACGGTCAGCGGTTTCTCTGCGCCCCGGTAGAAAGGCGAGCTGCTCTGTTGCAGCTGCAGCACGGCCTGCTGGTAGGAGGGGGGACTGCAGTGGGGCTTTCCCCTCCCCTTGCCCCCTGGCCCCTCCTCCACCTCCTCCAACTGCCCATTGCCAGGTTGCCGCAGAGAAAGGCGGCGGTCTCCCTTGAGCAGGGTGTTGGGGTGTAGTCCGTGAGTTTGGGAGGACCGGGGGGGCTGGCTGGGCAAGGGCCAGTCTGGGGGGGTTTCCCTCTGGGGTGAGGATACCTTGGGCGACAGGGGGGGGGGCGCGAGGGATCTGGGGGGGCTCAAAAACGGGCAAAACCCCATTAGCCACGTTGTCGGTGGAATACTGTGAGAAGGCGGAGTCTAAAGAGCTGAGGGAGGAGCCTGTTGGGGAGGTTGCCGGCGACGACAGGCTGGAACAGCTGGCGTCCAATCGCAGAGGGGGGGGCGGGGCGTGCTTCGGCTTCCTCCGCCCATTCAGTCCTGTAACTCCTCCTTTTCCTCCTTCTTCTTCTCTTCCTCCACCTCCTCCTTCCTTCAACTGCAGCCCCCTCAGGGCCTGCTCCAGGAACACCTCCTCCTCCTCCTCCCCTTCCATGGCTCCGTCGTAGCTGGCTTTACGAGACACCAGTCCATGCTTCTCCACATGGACAGACAGCCCACAGGGGGCGTGGCTTAGGGCAGGCTCCGAGCTCCGCCTCAGCCGCCGCGGGCCCTGCGATTGGCTGCTGGCCTGGCGGGGTCGGGGCTGGCGGACGGCCGGGGTGAACTTCCTGGGTCTGGCCAGCGGAGGCAGCTGCAGGAGGTCAGAATCAGGGTCGGGCTCGGGGTCGCAGTCAGGGTCGCAGTCGCTCAGGGTGATGACGGAGTCTCGGCTGCGGCGGCCGGGTGTGGTCTTGTCCCGGAAGGGCGGAGCCTGGTAGGGCGACTCGGGGTCCTCGTTGAGCTCGTTCTCCAGACTGTCGTAGGACGAGTCGTTCATCTGGAAGGAGGAGGCATCTGTGTGGGGGGGAAGGGGGGAGGAGGGGAGGGGGGAGGAGGGGAGGGTACAACATCAGTGTCCTATCCCCTTTAGACATGAACAGGGGGTCAGATGGCTCAATCGTTAAGGCGTTGGCCTCATGATTGGAAGGTTGTGAGTTTGAGCCCCGGCTGTGGCTATATGATGTTGTGTCCTTGGGCAAGGCACTTCACCCTACTTGCCTCAGGGAAAATGTCCCTGTACTTACTGTAAGTCGCTTTGGATAAAAGCGTCTGCTAAATGAATACATTTAAATGAACTCATTCGAGTTTTTAAATATTACTGACATGTAGTGAGAACATTCTGAATGCAGTGGTTCACATTTGTCGTCCAGTTTCTTCAGACACTCCTGCTCTGTCGGGTAAGAAACCTTGAACGAGCCCTTGAATGAGACTGAAGCCTGTGTCCTGTCTGCCAGCGAGCTGCATGCAGCCTTTCACACAGCCTGAAGAGCCTCTGTGTGCTTACGAGACCTTCCTAATCACCGCTGTCACACAAGGTCAGCGGTGGTGACCCCAGCCAATCAGACCCCCTCTCACCCACACACACAGCTTCTAGAGACGTGCCGCGGACGGACTGAGCTTACTTAATGCCAAGCACACACACACACTCACTCACACAGGACCTTTGTAACCACTGTGAAGAATGAGGGCATCGTTGTGTCGTTCTACATGCTTCGATGCCTTCATTTCTATTGCCTCGAAGCTGAGGTATTCTGTCTCTCTTTTCTTTCTCTCTCTACCTACCTAAAGATCTTCTGTTACAATGAATTTTCCTACTTATTCTTTCTTCCACACTCGCCACATTGCCACACAAATCCCACTTGCAAGAGCTGGAGGTTTCAAAGGAACGTTTCCTCTGGTACAGCCTGTGTAGAAGGCAGCATTGGTTTGACTGTGTTTGAATACAGGTGTGGGCGGGCGGGCGGCGTGCGGAACTCACCTGAACCCTGGTCACTGCTGCTGCTCTTCTGGGGGAAGCTTCCAAACAAGGAAGTGACATCATCGCCCAGCACCTGCCTGCAGTTCTGGATGAGGAAGCGGACCAGCTCGCAGACCTGGGATCAGATGATACGATCTGGTTAATGCTCAGTCACAAAGACAAACATCAGTCCTGGGTTAGTGTGTGACCCAGGACATCTATATTAGATTGCTGTTTATATCTTTATAGCATTAGATATGTGTACATAATGTTAACAACTGATGATAATTAGGTCAAAACATTTCACTGAGCTGTCAACAGCAGTTTGCAATGACAAACTAAACAACCAGCTAACAATTTAGAAAGCAAAAGGGTGTGTGCACAAATGTTGGAGATGAAACATCCACAAACAGCTAAACAAAATGGCCTTCTCTGAAGTGTAACTAGTGGTAAGTTTTTCCAAAGTCCTCAGACAGGAGACGCGTTTGGGAGTGTGATGAATCTGCTGCCTCCTGCGGGCTTCCATAACGCCATGGAAACAGCCGAGAAGCAAACACTGGGCGTCTCTGTTTGTTGGCCTCCTGAAGTCAGAGCGTGCCTCGCCCCCTGAGTCTGTCTGGGCTGAGGCCTCCACCAGGACTGCTGGTCAGGCGGCTATCTGGAGAGATCAGCTGTCTGGAGAGATCAGCTGTCTGGAGAGATCAGCTGTCTGGAGAGATCAGCTGTCTGGAGAGATCAGCTGTCTGGAGAGATCAGCTGTCTGGAGAGATCAGCTGTCTGGAGAGATCAGGTGTCTGGAGAGATCAGCTGTCAGGAGAGATAAACTGTCTGGAGAGATCAGCTGTCTGGAGAGATCAGCTGTCAGGAGAGATCAGCTGTCTGGAGAGATCAGCTGTCTGGAGAGATCAGCTGTCAGGAGAGATCAGCTGTCTGGAGAGATCAGGTGTCTGGAGAGATCAGCTGTCTGGAGAGATCAGCTGTCTGGAGAGATCAGCTGTCTGGAGTGATCAGCTGTCAGGAGAGATCAGCTGTCTGGAGAGATCAGCTGTCAGGAGAGATCAGCTGTCAGGAGAGATCAGCTGTCTGGAGAGATCAGCTGTCAGGAGAGATCAGCTGTCTGGAGAGATCAGCTGTCTGGAGAGATCAGCTGTCAGGAGAGATCAGCTGTCTGGAGAGATCAGCTGTCAGGAGAGATCAGGTGAATATGGACCTATGGTGTTTGAATATTCAAACTCAGATTTTGGAGAGAAGCCCTACTGGTTCACACCATCCATAGTAGGCGTGTGTGTGTGTGTGTGTATGTGTGTGTACATAAGAGTGAGAAAGAGGTCTACTGCTTTTCACTGCCAACCCAACCAGGCCGCTACAGTGTTGTTTCCAACACAAATTTCCATATTTACTCCCAACTCCTAACACACTGAGGCTCTGTTCGGCCTCAAGCGCCTGAATGAGGCGGTTGTTGGCGCTGTGGCGACGACAGGAAGTGTCTGCGAGTGCTGCTTCCTGTGTCAAAACCAAAGTTCCATCTTAGAGAGCCAGCGATGGTCTGGCTGGGTGTCATGACAACCTGACCAGGAGGATATGTCCACTGGGTGCTGTTAGGAAGCTTGTAAACGTTGGTGCGCTGGTGTGTATGTGAGCATGTAGATCTTTTAGGCTGGTAAATATGTGTCTCCGTGTGTGTAGAAAAGAGAGGACGTCTGGTTTTCACAGGAATTTGGAGGAAATGCTTTGGATTTTTTCTCAGTGAAGCTCGACAGCACCAAGCCAGACCAGAAGCACACACACACACGCACACACTAACACACACCAAATACATACATGTGAAATAGATTATAGGACAGACAGAAGTGGACACACCCACAAGCAGAATGTATGTGTTTTAACAACAATGTGCGTCAAAAACAGAACTGCAATGTTCTTGCTTCATGGATGGTTCTGGTTGGCTGTCCTTTAGCGGGCGATAGGGGAGAAGTGAGTGTTTGGCCACATTGTCATGTGTCACGGAGGAGTTGGCACGCTACGTTGCTCTATCTGCTCCCATAGGCCTATAGACTCTATCTGTTTTAGGACTTTGTCACCCATGTTGCTGTCTATGTCCATGTAAAAGCTGGAACCAAATGTTCACCTTTTAAGTATGGATGTTTGTGTTTGTGTGTCTCACCTTCTTGGTGCCCTCGCCCTCCATCTGAGGGCTGGTGGGGGCCGGGGCCCAGAGCATGCTGGGAGCGATGCACACAGACAGGTTGAAGGCGTTCATCTGATTTTCGTCTGCGTTGTCCTGGATGCAGTGGAGCACAGCCACCAGATGACGGAGGAGCATCAGGTTCTGACGGGGGAGGAGCTGGACCAACCTGGGGGTTTGGGGGAGAGTGGATGGGGGAGAGGGTAGGGAGGATGGGAAGGAGGCAGAGAATGGGGAGAAGGGAGAGAGGATGGGGAGGAGGGAGAGAATGGGGAGGGGATGGGGAAGGAGGGAGAGTGAATGGGGGAGGAGGGAGAGAATGGGGAGGAGGGAGAGAGGATGGGGGAGGAGAGAGAGAGGGAGGATGGGGCAGGAGAGAGAGGATGGGGAGGAGGGAGAGAGGATGGGGGAGGAGAGAGAGAGGGAGGATGGGGCAGGAGAGAGAGGATGGGGAGGAGGGAGAGAGGATGGGGGAGGAGAGAGAGAGGGAGGATGGGGGAGGAGAGAGAGGATGGGGGAGGAGGGAAAGAGGATGGGGGAGGAGAGAGAGGATGGGGGAGGAGGGAGAGAGGATGGGGGAGGAGGGAGAGGTAACGTGCACCATGTTAGAGCAGGGCTGTGTGTTTACACAGCCTTCTGAGGGAGGTTTCGGTCTCTCTGTTTCTCTTGTTCTATCTTGTTCCTTCCTGGCCAGTTAACAGGGAATTCATGTTCCTGTCATTAGATCCTCCATCTCTCTGTCTGTTCTGTTCTCTTTCTGCCCCTTACCTTCTACATGATGGAAGTTGGCAACTGTACAACTGGGTGTATATGTGAGTATTTTCCTGTGTGTGTGTGTGTGTGTGTGTGTACCTGTGGATGTCCTCAGCCCTGTCCTCATCCTCCTCTCTCTCCATGGCTCTGACCCACTCCTCATAGAGCTCCACACACAGCAAGCTGCCAGGAATGTTCCGCAGGTAGTCCTAGTAGAACACACACACCAACACAAACACACACACACACACAGGACCAGTTTAGCAATCCCCCATCCAGGTTGCACAAGAGCAGACTGTTCTCCAGCTGAGGGGAGGTGGCGGAAGGTTCCAGGTCATACCTTGAAGACGGCAGCGGTGACAAACACCGACTGGTGGGTGAGGGGCGTGTCCTCGTCCCCAGAGTCCAGCCTATCACGGAGCTCCCTGCACGCTTTGACGCCGGCAGAGCGGCGGAAGATGCCATTGGTGTAGGGGCCCTCCTGGTACAGGGCCACAAGCATGGCCTGAATATACACACACAGAGGCGCACAAACAGTTAAAACATCATTCAAAACAAAACATTTCAAAACATTTTTCAGACACGGGTATTTTTTTACCTCAGACTGAGTCAAAAACACACAAACACGCGCTCACCATGACGGGTTTGGGCAGGGTAAGTTCCGGGGTGCAGACGGAGGACAGGCTCCGTCCGAACAAGCGTCCCGGGGTGAGGAGGGAGGTGGGGGAGAGGGGTGGGCCGGCCAGCTGGGGGCTGGACCCCCTCCAGAAGGCCCAGTTGATAATGGACCTCTTCCTCTTGAAGGTCTTCTGGCCATCTGTGGGGGAGCAGAATTGATTCAGTGTGTGTTAGGAAGGGGGGGGAGGGGGGGGGGGAGGTGCGATGGGTCTGGAGCAGGAGGCGTTGGGGTGAGGGGGGGTGGGTGTTTGGGTTGTGTGGGAGAACTCTCCAGAACATGGCGTTCCCGTGTGACTGGGTGGCTCTTGTGCTGTGTAATTTACCATAAGCGCCATGTCACAGTGTGTGCTGTGTCTGTGTGTGTTAGCATTCCACTATGTAAGAGCCTGGGGCTAGCCTAGCATTCCACTATGTAAGAGCTTGGGACTAGCCTAGCATTCCACTATGTAAGAGCTTGGGACTAGCCTAGCATTCCACTATGTAAGAGCCTGGGGCTAGCTTAGCATTCCACTATGTAAGAGCGTGGGACTAGCCTCGCATTCCACTATGTAAGAGCTTGGGACTAGCCTAGCATTTCACTATGTAAGCGCCTGGGATTAGCCTAGCATTTCACTATGTAAGCGCCTGGGGCTAGCGTAGCATTTCACTATGCAAGAGATTGGGGCTAGCCTAGCTTTCCACTATGTGAGTGCCTGGGCCTAGCCTAGCTTTCCACTATGTAAGTGCCTGGGCCTAGCCTAGCTTTCCACTATGTAAGCGCTAGAGCTGAATACCAGCAGTGCTACAGAAGCCACCTGGGTCTATAACCAGCCTGCACCAAGAGGAACACATGTGGCCACACTGACATTACATCACCTCATAGTTTGGGGCGAGGGAGTGTTCTGAAGAGGGAGGGAGGGAGGGAGGGAGGGAGGGAGGGAGGGAGGGAGGGAGGGAGGGAGGGAGGGAGGGAGGGAGGGAGGGAGGGAGAAAGAGAGAGAGAGAGGGAGAAAGAGAAAGAGAAAGAGAAAGAGAAAGAGAAAGAGAAAGAGGAGGCTCAGGCCTTTATATGATGGGGCCACCATACAGAAACTCACACACATTATCTTACACACACTGGTGTAGCTTCATTATCGTATACACACTGGTGAAGCAGGGCAGAGGAGCTTGGCAGTGATTGAGGGTTATATAAGATCTTCATATGGAAACAGAGTGGTCAGGGGAGGCCGGAGGAGGCCAGGGGGAGGATGGGGGAGGATGGGGGGACTGACCCTGGAAACCTCCTCCACTCGTCATCCCTCTCCCACAAATCTGCTCTTTCTTTTCCCCTCTCCTCCGTTTGCCCTTTCCGACCCTTGTCTCTCTTTCCCCTGTTTGTCTTCTCTCGGTTCCACTTTCCACGAACCCTCTCGTCCTCCGCTCTATCTGTCTCAGCAACACGTTTCCTGTAAACAGTGGCTTCTGTCCTCTCTCATTCCACTCCCTCTTTCCCCCCTCCCCCCTCCCTCAACCCCTCTCCTCTCTGTCTATCGATCCCTCCTCTCCACTTTGAGTTTACGTAATGGGGATATCGGTTGGATGGTGCTGGTGGAGGGGTGGAGGGGGTTACCTGTGAAAGCAGCCTGGCCCTGGGCCACCCCGCTTGGCCTCAAGATGAACTGGCACTGGGTGTCTGGAGGGAGGCACTGGTCCAGCAGCAACGCCCCCTGGTTCTCTGGAGGAGTCCCAGCATCCTTCCTACCTCCGTCCCTGATGTGACTCATCTTGATGCTGAAGGGGAACTCATGGCCTATGTGAGGCGGGGGAGGGGGGGGGGGGGGCAAGCCGGTTAGAGTTGTACCTGACGGGGGTCAGGAAAAGGTCAGCTGACAGGAACAGGAAGTAGATTGTGGATATAGGCGTTAGGCTCACCAATGAGAGGGTAGGGAGGGTCCTCCTTACTGGAGCTCACCCATAACTGGTGGTCTCTGACACTGCCCTGGAGAGAGGGAGAGGAGGGAGGGATAAGGGGAGGAAATACAGAGGGAGGAGAGAGAGTGTTAATGAAACAATAGCACCAAGTTATCGCACAAACACCAGTCAGCATACACACATTTGATTTCTACCACTAGTCACTTTCACTTTTCGCCAAAACACACACACATATATACAATACAGGCATATCAACACTCACCGAAATACCAAAGAGTTGCAAGGCCATACTGATCACCCCAGCCGTGGTTTCAGAATTACTCACTGCTAAAGTCTTGGCCTGGAACACAGCAGTGAGGAGCATTGCAATAAAGACAAACCAGCACACACAGTATTAGACACCGACCGCATAAACCGCATGCAGACACAAACACACACACACACACAAACACACTCACATACTCACATAAGCACAGTTCCCAACGTCCTTTGCGAATATCTTGATGGGGATGGTCTTGGGGTCATCCCTTGCTTTCTCCTCATGTATGCGGCTGAATGAAAGAGGGAGGAAGGAAGTCGGTTCACATCAAACAGGTGGAAACTCTTCCTTTCACACACTGAAGCCTAAACACATATGAGTGGAGCGGAGCCAGAGACAACACACACACTGTGTGGGAGTGGGGGGGGGAAGACACACTGGTAGAGGGAGTGGGGCGGACACACTGGTAGAGGGAGTGGGGGGGACACACACTGGTAGAGGGAGTGGGGGGGACACACACTGGTAGAGGGAGTGGGGGGGGGAGACACACTGGTAGAGGGAGTGGGGGGGAGACACACACTGGTAGAGGGAGTGGGGGGGGGCCACACTGGTACAGGGAGTGGGGGGGAGACACACACTGGTAGAGGAAGTGGGGGGGAGACACACACTGGTAGAGGGAGTGGGGGGGGGGACACACTGGTAGAGGAAGTGGGGGGGGACACACACACACACACTGGTAGAGGGAGTGGGGGGGAGACACACACTGGTAGAGGGAGTGGGGGGACACACACTGGTAGAGGAAGTGGGGGGGGGACACACACTGGTAGAGGGAGTGGGGGGGGGGGGACACACTGGTAGAGGAAGTGGGGGGGGGGACACACACACTGGTAGAGGGAGTGGACACACACACACACACTGGTAGAGGGAGTGGGAACACACACACACACTGGTAGAGGGAGTGGGGGACACACACACACACTGGTAGAGGAAGTCGGGGGGGGGGGGACACACTGGTAGAGGGAGTGGGGGGGGGACACACTGGTAGAGGAAGTCGGGGGGGGGGGGGACACACTGGTAGAGGAAGTGGGGGGGGGGGACACACACACACTGGTAGAGGGAGTGGGGGGGGGGGCACACTGGTAGAGGAAGTGGGGGGGGGGGACACACACACTGGTAGAGGCAGTGGACACACACACACACTGGTAGAGGGAGTGGGGGGGACACACACACACTGGTAGAGGGAGTGGGGGGGGGACACACTGGTAGAGGGAGTGGGGGGGGGCACACTGGTAGAGGGAGTGGGGGGGGGACACACTGGTAGAGGGAGTGGGGGGGAGACACACACTAGTAGAGGGAGTGGGGGGGACACACACTGGTAGAGGGAGTGGGGGGGGGACACACTGGTAGAGGGAGTGGGGGGGGGACACACTCTGGTAGGGTGAGCGGGGACAACATGGCCGCCAGGAGTGGTTTCCTACACAGAGGTAGAGGGAGTGGACACACACACACACTGGTAGAGGGAGTGGGGGGGGGACACACACACTGGTAGAGGGAGTGGGGGGGGGACACACTGGTAGAGGGAGTGGGGGGGGAGACACACTGGTAGAGGGAGTGGGGGGGAGACACACACTGGTAGAGGGAGTGGGGGGGGGCCACACTGGTACAGGGAGTGGGGGGGAGACACACACTGGTAGAGGAAGTGGGGGGGAGACACACACTGGTAGAGGGAGTGGGGGGGGGGACACACTGGTAGAGGAAGTGGGGGGACACACACACACACACACTGGTAGAGGGAGTGGGGGGGAGACACACACTGGTAGAGGGAGTGGGGGGACACACACTGGTAGAGGAAGTGGGGGGGGGACACACACTGGTAGAGGGAGTGGGGGGGGGGGACACACTGGTAGAGGAAGTGGGGGGGGGGACACACACACTGGTAGAGGGAGTGGACACACACACACACACTGGTAGAGGGAGTGGGAACACACACACACACTGGTAGAGGGAGTGGGGGACACACACACACACTGGTAGAGGAAGTCGGGGGGGGGGGGACACACTGGTAGAGGGAGTGGGGGGGGGACACACTGGTAGAGGAAGTCGGGGGGGGGGGGACACACTGGTAGAGGAAGTGGGGGGGGGGGACACACACACACTGGTAGAGGGAGTGGGGGGGGGGGCACACTGGTAGAGGAAGTGGGGGGGGGGACACACACACTGGTAGAGGCAGTGGACACACACACACACTGGTAGAGGGAGTGGGGGGGACACACACACACTGGTAGAGGGAGTGGGGGGGGGACACACTGGTAGAGGGAGTGGGGGGGGGCACACTGGTAGAGGGAGTGGGGGGGGGACACACTGGTAGAGGGAGTGGGGGGGAGACACACACTAGTAGAGGGAGTGGGGGGGACACACACTGGTAGAGGGAGTGGGGGGGGGACACACTGGTAGAGGGAGTGGGGGGGGACACACTCTGGTAGGGTGAGCGGGGACAACATGGCCGCCAGGAGTGGTTTCCTACACAGAGGTAGAGGGAGTGGACACACACACACACTGGTAGAGGGAGTGGGGGGGGGACACACACACTGGTAGAGGGAGTGGGGGGGGGACACACTGGTAGAGGGAGTGGGGGGGGGGGACACTGGTAGAGGAAGTCGGGGGGGGGGGGACACACTGGTAGAGGGAGTGGGGGGGGGGGACACACTGGTAGAGGAAGTCGGGGGGGGGGACACACACACACACTGGTAGAGGGAGTGGGGGGGGGACACACACTGGTAGAGGGAGTGGGGGGGGACACACTGGTAGAGGAAGTGGGGGGGGGGGCACACTGGTAGAGGGAGTGGGGGGGGGGGACACACACTGGTAGAGGGAGTGGGGGGGGACACACTGGTAGAGGAAGTCGGGGGGGACACACACACACACACTGGTAGAGGGAGTGGGGGGACACACACACTGGTAGAGGGAGTGGGGGGGGGCACACTGGTAGAGGGAGTGGGGGGGGGGGCACACTGGTAGAGGGAGTGGGGGGGGGGACACACACACACACTGGTAGAGGGAGTGGGGGGACACACACACTGGTAGAGGGAGTGGGGGGGGGCACACTGGTAGAGGGAGTGGGGGGGGGGGCACACTGGTAGAGGGAGTGGGGGGGGGCACACTGGTAGAGGGAGTGGGGGGGGGGCACACTGGTAGAGGGAGTGGGGGGGGGGACTCACTGGTAGAGGGAGTGGGGGGGGGGGACACACACACACACTGGTAGAGGGAGTGGGGGGACACACACACTGGTAGAGGGAGTGGGGGGGGGCACACTGGTAGAGGGAGTGGGGGGGGGGGCACACTGGTAGAGGGAGTGGGGGGGGGACACACACTGGTAGAGGGAGTGGGGGGGGGACACACACTGGTAGAGGGAGTGGGGGGGGACACACTGGTAGAGGAAGTGGGGGGGGGGGGCACACTGGTAGAGGGAGTGGGGGGGGGGGACACACACTGGTAGAGGGAGTGGGGGGGGACACACACTGGTAGAGGGAGTGGGGGGGGGACACACACTGGTAGAGGGAGTGGGGGGGGACACACTGGTAGAGGAAGTCGGGGGGGGGACACACACACACACTGGTAGAGGGAGTGGGGGGACACACACACTGGTAGAGGGAGTGGGGGGGGGCACACACTGGTAGAGGGAGTGGGGGGGGACACACACTGGTAGAGGGAGTGGGGGGGGGGACACACACTGGTAGAGGGAGTGGGGGGGGACACACTGGTAGAGGAAGTCGGGGGGGGGGACACACACACACACTGGTAGAGGGAGTGGGGGGACACACACACTGGTAGAGGGAGTGGGGGGGGGCACACTGGTAGAGGGAGTGGGGGGGGGGGGCACACTGGTAGAGGGAGTGGGGGGGGGGACTCACTGGTAGAGGGAGTGGGGGGGACACACACACACACACTGGTAGAGGGAGTGGGGGGACACACACACTGGTAGAGGGAGTGGGGGGGGGCACACTGGTAGAGGGAGTGGGGGGGGGGCACACTGGTAGAGGGAGTGGGGGGGGGACACACACTGGTAGAGGGAGTGGGGGGGGGACTCACTGGTAGAGGGAGTGGGGGGGGGGGACTCACTGGTAGAGGGAGTGGGGGGGGGACACACTCTGGTAGGGTGAGCGGGGACAACATGGCCGCCAGGAGTGGTTTCCTACCTGCTAATGAGAGACAGCCAGTTGTCCTTGTGTTCCACAGAGCTGCAGAGAGAGAGGGACATAATCAGAGGAACTCCGAGGTGATAACCATCTACCTTCTCGTCTTCTCTGACACCAGAGTCCAGCAGGGTGTTCCACTGGTGGGCTGCTACATTCCTGGTGTTGGGGACGTCTCTGGGTGTGTGGTGTGTGTACTGACCACACTGTGTGTGTGTGTGTGTGTCAGACCTCCACTGCATGTGTCTGTGTTAGACAAGAACTGTGTGTTTTTCAGGACTAATACTGTAAGTGAGAGTTTAAACTGTCCACAGCGAGCTGGTTGTGGTTGTGGTTGAGCTCAGGGGTTTAAGGCAGGAATAGCTCTCTCTCTCTGCGCCGTGGAATCTGCTGAACCGAGGAGCATGCTGGGTAAATCCATCCCAGAGTACGGTAGCTACCACTCTGAACACTTTGTACTCACAGCTCTGGTAAACAGAGCAGGGAGACATGGGTGGGTCCAGGAGAGACCAGCAGGAGAGCCACAATGCCTTCCAAGATAAACTCTGTGTGTGTGTGTGTGTGTGTGTGTGTACCTGAACGTAGCCACACAGTTGAAGGTGGGCCACCCCATGACGAAGCTCCTCTCTGGGCTGGTCCTGCCTTCACACACCTCATCCAGACATCCAGCGGTCCACATCTCACACACGCGCACCTGCGTCTTCAGCTTGAAGTGCGTGGATGACCTGCACAGCGGGAGGAGGGGGGAGTTAGCCTGAGCAAACGCGACCGTATTCACACACGCATGCAGACAAGCACCCACACACAGGTCCTCTGCCTGCACAAACACACGCACAAACACGCACGTGCGCGCACACACACACACACGCACAGTCCAAACACAGCGGGGTGAGGTGGGGAGAGTGGAGAGGGATGGAGCTGTAATAAGGCCCCTGGAGACCGGCGGAGGAAGAGATGGAATGTAGTCTTTCCAACTGGCACTTCTCTGATCTCTCTTTCTCTCTCAGCTGGTCTCTCTACTTTCACTTCTCTCCTCTGCCTCAATGTCCTGCTCCTGTGCTATCAATGTCACGTTGGTCTTCAGGTTCTCACCAAGCTCTCTCTCTCTCTTTCTCTCTCTCCCTTACTCTCTCTCTTTCTATCTCTCCCTTTCTCTCTCTTTTTTTCTTTCTCTCTCTTTCTTTCTTTCTCTCTTTCTTTCTCCCTCTCTTTCTTTCTCTCTCTTTGTTTCTCTCTCTTTCTCTCTCTCACTTTCTCTTTCTTTCTTTCTCTTTCTTTCTCCCTCTCTCAATGTCACGTTGATCTTCAGGTTCTCACCAAGCTCTCTCTCTCTCTTTCTCTCTCCCTTACTCTCTCTCTTTCTATCTCTCCCTTTCTCTCTCTCTTTTTCTTTCTCTTTGTCTCTCTTTCTCCTTCTTTCTTTCTTTCTTTCTTTCTTTCTTTCTTTCTTTCTCTCACTCTCTCTCTCTCTCTCTCTCTCTCTCAAACATCATGCCCCCCAACTTCACAAACCCTCACACACACACACACACACACACACTGACTTGGCCTTGGCGATGAGCAGTGTGTCGGTGAAGAGCAGCAGATCTCTCTCCTGAGTCTGCAGGCCGGTCTTCAGCTGCACGTGGGCGTGGCCTAGGAAGGCCCTGGGTGGAACCAGGAAGGACTGGACCAGAGGACACGCCTCCGGGCTGACCAGGGACACGAAGTTCTCCCTGCATAAACAAACACATACATACAGACACACATGCACAGATACACAAACACATTAGGAACATATTGACACACACGCAAACACACCAAGTTCTGGTTACACATCCTGCATGTTCCGATCTCTCTTGAGATTGCGTGCATGTCTGTCTGTGTGTGTGTCTGTGTGTGCACGTGTCTATGTGTGTCTGTGTGTGCGCGTGTCTATGTGTGTCTGTGTGTGCGCGTGTCTATGTGTGTCTGTGTGTGCGCGTGCCTATGTGTGTCTGTGTGTGCGCGTGTCCTATTGTGTCTGTGTGTGCGCGTTCCTATGTGTGTGTGTGTGTGCGCGTGTCTATGCGTGTCTGTGTGTGCGCGTGTCTATGTGTGTCTGTGTGTGCGCGTGCCTATGTGTGTGTCTGTGTGTGCGCGTGTCTATGTGTGTCTGTGTGTGCGCGTGCCTATGTGTGTGTCTGTGTGTGCGCACGTGTGCGAGGATAAACACGCATGTTTCCTATGAGGAAGAGGAAGTAGTTTCAATTGTTCCGTCCTGTTTACAGACCGCTGTGAGAACCATGCTCAGATCGAGCTGCAGATAAAATCCTTGCCCCTATCCCATCACACACACACACACACACCGGCCAATACACCTTCTCTGACGACGGCCCATATAAAGGACACCCCATGTGCTTGGGTAATTCATTAGTAATGTAATAAAGTTATTGAGAGATCAGAGGTTGGTCTTAATGGCCTTCTCAGCTCGCCACATCCACTGAAGGAATCAAAGGGAGAAGGGAAAATCTATTTACCCAAGATTAATGTGAGTCCCTCTGAGCTCTGGTCGACAGCCAGAGGAGGCGGGGTGGGTGTAGCCAAGACAGAGAGACAGAGATGGAAGGGTAGAGAGACAGAGGAAAAAGAGAGGTGGGAGTGATAGAGACATAGAGAGGCATTGAGAGAGAGCGAGAGAGAGAGAGAGTCAGTCACATAGACAGACGGACAGACAAAGAGAGGCAGAGAGACAGAGAGACATAGAGAGAGACAAGAGAGGCAGAGAGAGTTTCTAACCTCCAGCGTTACCCGAGGGTCAACCTTAGATCCCACATGTGTCATGGATCGCCCCCCCCCCCCTGCCCATGCTCATGACCTCAGGCTGGCTCAAACACACATGACCAGGAAGAGAAGACCCCACACACAGCCAAACGCTCACCAGCTCCCTGCCTTCCTGCACGCAGCCTCCTCCCTATTCAACTCCCATACCGCCCTCTGAATGCTTGATTGACAGCTGAACCATCCATCCCAGAGGCTGATGGATGGCTGGCCAGCCAGTCCATTGTGTGTCATGTGATGTTGATAAATGGAGTGTGGAGGGAGGACCTGCATATACACGGCCATCTTTGTTGCGGGATCGTTGTGTGATGGGAGATGTTGACTTTGGGAGCACAAAGAGGGCTGTTGATATCCTGAGCCAGCTTCACAACGCATGCTAATGTGTAACGTGGAATATTGATGAGGCGGCGGACACCATATCTGTCTGGTCAGCCAATAGGATCGCTCAGCTGATGTTACCGCCTTCCTACACAGGCCCCAAAGGGGAATTTGTGTCTAAGTGAGTTGTGACAGGTTGTGTGAGTGACAAGGTGAGGTGTGTGTGTGTGACAAGGTGAGGTGTGTGTGTGTGACAAGGTGAGGTGTGTGTGTGTGACACGGGGGAGGTGTGTGTGACAGGGTGAGGCGTGTGACAGGGTGAGGTGTGTGTGTGACAGGGTGAGGTGTGTGTGTGTGACAGGGTTTGGTGTGTGTGTGTGTCTGACAGGGTGAGGTGTGTGTGACAGGGTGAGGTGTGTGTGTGACAGGGTGAGGTGTGTGTGTGTGACAGGGTGAGGTGTGTGACAGGGTGAGGTGTGTGTGTGTGACAGGGTGAGGTGTGTGTGTGTGACAGGGTGAGGTGTTTGTGTGTGACAGGGTGAGGTGTGTGTGTGTGACAGGGTTTGGTGTGTGTGTGTGTCTGACAGGGTGAGGTGTGTGTGACAGGGTGAGGTGTGTGTGTGACAGGGTGAGGTGTGTGTGTGTGACAGGGTGAGGTGTGTGACAGGGTGAGGTGTGTGTGTGTGACAGGGTGAGGTGTGTGTGTGTGACAGGGTGAGGTGTTTGTGTGTGACAGGGTGAGGTGTTTGTGTGTGACAGGGTGAGGTGTGTGTGACAGGGTGAGGTGTGTGTGTGTGACAGGGTGAGGTGTGTGTGTGTGTGACAGGGTGAGGTGTGTGTGTGTGACAGGGTGAGGTGTGTGTGTGTGACAGGGTGAGGTGTGTGTGTGTGTGACAGGGTGAGGTGTGTGTGTGTGACAGGTTGAGGTGTGTGTGTGACAGGGTGAGGTGTTTGTGTGTGACAGGGTGAGGTGTTTGTGTGTGACAGGGTGAGGTGTTTGTGTGTGACAGGGTGAGGTGTGTGTGTGTGACAGGGTGAGGTGTGCAATGTGGATGCTGTGTTAGGATGAGGGCATCTTGGTCCAGCTGTTACAGTGGACGAAAACATCTGGAAGCAGACACCCCTAGATGATCTACAGCAGCCCTTCTGAAACCACACACACACACACACACACACCCTCACATATACGCACACACGTCACATGACACACATACGCACACGTATACACACATATATGGGCATTCCTGAAACTCTGTCCCTATATATCCTCCCTTAGCTCAGTGAGGTCATACACTGCCACACCCCCAGGCTGACGCATCCTCATTCTGGATAAGATGTGTGTGTGTGTGTGTGTGTGTGTGTGTGTGTGAGTCTATGTCTCACTGTAATTTACTAGCTGAACACCTACTTCTACAGTTTCATTCACGATCAATTTGTCAGCACACGTCTACCCTGATCTCAAGCTCTTGACTCCTCTGAGACGTACAAAAGGTTCAATGTTTTATGACCACATTCACAGAGAGGAAGAAATAACTGGTGGTTTAACAAGGCCTCAATGGGAAGAGTGACATCTCATGAATGTGGAAGGCCTTACGCAACACCTGAACTTTGACTGGATAGTAAAACAGACGGTGCTTTCAAAGGAGATGATCCATGCGCTGAGGCCTAGTCTTGTGATCCTAGCTGTGTGTGTGTGTGTGTGTGTGTGTGTGTGTGTGTGTGTGTGTGTGTGTGTGTGTGTGTGTGTGTGTGTGTGTGTGTGTGTGTGTGTGTGTGTGTGTGTGTGTGTGTGTGTGCGACTTCCCCCCTGTCTGGGTCGGGGGTGGGGTGGGGGGGGCTCAGCAGAAGACAGACTCTCTCCTCATTCCTGGCAAATGCTGTCCAGACCAGACTCACTTTGAGAAGAGCAGTGATTGACAGCCCTGTGTCTGAGTGTGTGTGTAAGTGTGTGTGTGTGTCCAGCACTGGCGGCTCTCCACCAGGGCACCATGGTAACAGAACATGAAGATGTCTGTACACTTCAGCTCTCTCACACTCCATCTGCTGTCTCTCCTCTCTCCCTCATGTAGGACAAGAGAGCTAGCCCTACAGATGTAGGACAAGATAGCTAGACCTACTGATGTAGGACAAGATAGCTAGACCTACTGATGTAGGACAGGACTGCTAACCCTACTGATGTAGGACAATATAGCTAGCCCTACTGATGTAGGACAGAAGAGCTAGCCCTACTGATGTAGGAAAGGATTGCTAGCCCTACTGATGCAGGACAATATAGCTAGCCCTACTGAGGACAAGACTGCTAGCCCTACAGATGTAGGACAAGATAGCTAGACCTACTGATGTAGGACAAGACAGCTTGACCTACTGATGCATGACAGGTTAGGAGGCTAGATCAGACATAGGGCAGGGGAAGTTCAACTTCAGATGTAGATAGTGATATTGTTTGACAGGACATCCATAACACATGTCCAGTCGCATTCTCCATGTCAGGAAATGACTTAAAGATAACACACGAAACACTGCCACCAGCTGCCACACAGAACTAGGTCACATGCATGCCTGAAGGTAGGTCTTAATATACTGCAACTTCCAAGTATAGATTTCACGACAGTGAAATTTA